>JAMKCH010023489.1:0-30605 GCA_023653785.1 Ophioderma brevispina
CACAGACATATAGTTAGTGGCAGAATACTCCAAATCAGTTGTCAAATTGTGTCGCCTTTTATGTTTTTTGGTTTATATCTCGTTTTGGTCATATAATGAGACTTTCAAACAGCTGTGAACTGAGCCCACTAGGCCCTGAAATCTTGTCTGGGTCGGCGACCCACTGGTGGCTTACCATTCCTTGCCACGGGCCTGGCACCCAAGGGTTCCCCAGTTTTTTGAATCTGACCGAACCTCGCGTCTTTATCATTGCGTCTCTTCCTCTATTCCTCTCTTTCTCCTAGGCATATATGCTAAAAATAGGAGAACATTTGGCTAACAATAGATAGTACTTCCTAAATGACAGTTGTTTGAATTCTGTCAATTGATGAAATTTAAATTTCTCAGGAGTCCCTGAATAAGCTTTCTTTTTTACAAAATGTTTTTCATTTCACCTCAACAGAAATATCTACAGGTTTCCAACAAACCATTGCACTTCACTGCACTAAGAGACGAAGGGGAAGCCCCACCCAGGTACTCCGCTACTGCCACCCCTCCTCCTCGACCCCAAGAACCCCCCAAGCCCCAACAGCAACAGGTGTCCTCTGAGGCTAGACAGCAGAACAAAGAAATCGGCTGAGACCCTGAAGAGGAGAGGCTAAGAAACCAATCAAGTGCCACCAAAATTGGCCAACGGAATTACAGTGGGAGGTACCAAGTAATTATGTAATTTATCTGGCAATTGATAGTATCTAATTTCAGTGTGGTGAAGGAGGGTTATCCCTATTGAGAGTTGATATTGCAAGGAATATTTTTATTATTATGGGTGAATTGTAAGATTTACTAAAAACACAAACCTGAAGAATGAAAAATTGATTGCAGAAACTAAAATATCAACGACCTTTCAGAACATTTTTTAGAGGGAATTTCAGGTTGAGGATAGTGAGGTTCAAGTATAATTTGGACCCAAAATATAAGATTTTAATAAGATTAGTTTGAATTTTTGTTTTTTGAGAAGGGTTCAGGCGACTAACTGCTCCTAGAAATGAAGTTTAAAGCCACTATCAGTGATTTAATCAGAATGATAAAAATACCCTGACTTGCAGCACTGCTTAAGTGAAGATAGTCCTGTAGAAATCTCGTAAGATACTTCTTTCCCCGAAAATTGACAGAAAGGAATAAAACAACAGTGTTCCAAGATAATACGATGCTCCATTCACTTACGTGTGTAGTAAGTGTCCGAACGGACACTAATGACGAACATGGTCCGATTTTGTCCTTATTAGGTAGCTTCTGGTCCTTCATTTGCAGGGATGTTAGGACAACCTATACTTTTTACAAATCCAACACAAGTCTTATTTTCATCGAAAATCGCAGATGTTTATTTTCGTTGTTGGACGCCTCCTACGTATTGTACTCACCACTGGCGTGTGTATAATTCTGCTGTAGTGTCCATACTATCGTGGGGAAGAAATATGAATCGGGCGACCCGACCTCGTGTGCCGTTAGTTTCCGTTAGTAGGGTCACCGTCGTGTGTGTTATAACGTATGTAATTATAGTCCCTGCCACGAGTAAAGGAAGTAGCCGATCTAAAAATAGGGATTTGTGATCTGTGATGTCTTGTGATGGGTGATTGATTTGTTAGACTATGTGGTTGTACGTAGATTGTTTTGGCGGAAGGCGCTGAGAGGTTGTGATTTGGTGTATACATTCCCGTAGGCCTAATACATTACTGTCTGTTTTGCGTCAAGAATTATCGTTTGCATTTGCAAGTGATATATGCTTATGTAGACTCATGTTACTGAAACATTACATTGGTGAATTATTCGCATAGACACCTTGTGCAAAGAAAATGTAATGTAATAGATGTAATACATGGGATTATTTTGTTTTGCCACAACGATCTGGGAGAAAAAATGAAGGGTTTTGTTCCCGGTCCGTTGTTTATATGACATAGTGCTGAAACCAACCAAAATTGTGGCGTCATGTCGCTGGGAGCCTAATTCATGTTGCAGGGATTCGGCGTAATTTTTGTTTTCTTGCACTAAGAAACTCGGTTTTATATAGATAGATCAAGTTATTTTATTTCGTTTGAGACCCAATACTTGCTATGTACTAGTATAGAAAGTAGATGTGAGGTAAGTACTTGGAGTGATTTACTGCTTATTGATGGATAAAGTGGGGGAAAAGAGGACTATTTTTTTATGTAAATGGATTTGGGGGCGTGCAATTTCATAAGAATATGATAATGATATCGAAAATGTCAAAGTACCCACCAACCGGTCTTCATTAATTTATTTATGCATGATTCAACCCTCTCGTCACCGAAGAAAGTTTAAGACTGCGTCAATTACTTTGGGAAAAAGGCATGTAGCCCCATTTACCTGTTTCAGGAATGAACTAATAATCTAGCCTTTCAAGTTTACATGGAGCAGCACAGCCTTTTTGTTCCTCTATCCAAAACACATGCCTCAAAAGTCAGTAACATAGACGCCAATGCAGTTAGTGAAGCTTAATCAGAATGTTTGAACATTAATCAGCTATAATACTTTTACGTTTGTCTTAAATATTTCATAACACCAATTATTTTTATCCTGCTATCGGACCACATGTTTAATAAACCGAATGTCCATCCAAGTTTAATATTGTATACTCCTTTATGTCACCAAATGTCGCCGCTTAAAACCAAACAATCAAAAATATAAGGTGCAGTTCGTGTCCTACACTTCATTTTTGTTTTTTTGTTTCACTAGATATCCCTGAAAAACTTATTTACAAATTCATTTGATTTCTGACGGTGCTTTTTAATGTTATGCCACATGTGTGCATCACGCTGTCCCATTGGGAACTGTCCTGTTAGTTCCCTTCCGCTTAAAAAAAAATACGACGTTACAAAAATCATTTTTTTTAAATCAAATCGCATTTCCACGTAAAAATTAGGCACACATACTATACTTAATCCAACATTCAATGATATAAATTCTCAACTTTTTTTGTGGCACGTAGAAGGAAATGACTGTGTCTCACGAATGCCCTTTAATAATATGCATCAACCAACAACTATTTTTTTTATCTGTATCTTGAGAAGAAATGGGATTTGAAAGCTAAAATTTCAGGACTACAATGAGAAAAATACGGCCTTTCAGCTGACATCAAATTGATACTACTCCGGTAATCAGTGTCCCAAAGACGTCCGGAATAAGCACCTTTAATGTCCAGTCAAACCTCACAGCTTAAAATGTTCAACATCCTTTATTTTTGTACACTCCTCATAATACATATTTTATGCATAGTAAGTTATGGTCAACTGTGACTTCTTCATGTACTTCTTCATGTACCTCGTCCTTCAACCCATCAACGCCACTAACGCGATGAATGTCTTTTTTTTAAAGACTATTCTGTTTGATGAGTTTTTTTCGATTTTTCTGATATAGCAAATCCCTTGTTAAGTTACCTGTTGAATGTTACAGGGTGCTAAAAAGACACTTGTCTTTAACATCACCATTGCTGGTAGGGTATTTCATTGATACTGGAGGAAATATAATGGGAAGAAAAGAATTGGTAGGGTTCAGTCGCACTGACTGGAACTAGGGACACTACTGGGGGTTAAGCGAAAACCCCCAGGTCTCACTATAGTTAAAGATGTCATCTACCAAGGACTCACCTTGAATAAGCATGTGTTAAGAGCAACGTACCATGTATGTTCTGGGTATCAAAAATTCTACTAAAACCAGGGGTGTATTTTGCTCAATACATTGGTGAATGAGAGCTAGCTTAACTGTGCCATGGAAATTCAGATTTGATTAGTCTTCATAGTGTCTACTTGCCGCATTTCATGGTTATAGCTTATAGTTATATGAGTCATTTAGGCCAATCAGAGATATGTAAGAAAAGCTTCAAAGTGTTTATACAGATAGAAGATAGGTGGTAAGCTTTTATTAGTTACTCAGAGATTTATATCATTCTATATGATGTAATGAACCAAGCAGAGATCTGTAAGAAAGGTGTAGACCTCTTGGTTAATGGTAATGTAATCACACCCCTCCTCTCCCATATTCGCTACACCAAAGTAATATCTTTGATTTGTGTTAGTTAACAAGGGTGATGAGAGCTCTTTTAGTCAATTCCTTGAAACTCCAAGTCCATCCCTTACAGGTGCCTGAGTGGAATTAGTTGGGTTCTCTTCAAATGTGCAGAGGCTACAGGGTACCTGATAGAAAAAGGAAAGATCATCTCAAAAAAATGTCAATCTGATGAGAAGGCTGCCTGATATTGACGAAAAGACCAACGGGAGTGCTGTAAGCACGGAAACCACTGTGTGGCAGTCACGGTGAGTATTCAGAGAACTTCCAGGCATTTTTGTGAATAGTATTTCTGCCAACACAAAGGCAACTACAGTGGTGTGATAAAGAATAGGCAAGCTCCATAACCATCTTCATATAAGACTTGAAACTTGCTAATCAATGCAGCACACAGAACATTTCAAGTGGGTAAGAGATATCTGTATATCAATCCATTTTTGGCAACAATTTTGGAAAAAAAATCAAAGAAATTTGCCCATAAAATTGTCCATTATTTGTTATGTACAAAAAAATAACCAATGTTGATTTTCTTGTGAAACAAATTTGGGCATGGGTTTGTAGGTATTATTGTTCCCATTTCACAAATGGCTGAGCAAAATTATGCTTATGCATCAAGTAGCAATTGCAGAGTGGGAACCCCTTGGAAAACTATTTAGTCACTTGGATGAAACTGTCCTTGTGTTAGGCCCAAAAAAGTCTAAGTTTGTTTCCATTTGGGAGTCCAAAAACCTGCAAAATGCACTTTTTTATTTTTTTTGAAAAGGATTTTCCCCAGAAATGGCTCAAATCGGCCAAATGGCAAGTCCAAACAGTTGGAAATCATATTTGACTGTCATATTATTAGTTTATAAAACAAAAACATCTATTTGGGATCCCTTACATTTTTTTAAATGTAATTTTCTATCTCTTAAGGCATTTTGACTAAAAAAATGCAAATTTTATCAGTACATCAAATAACAAAATGCAGTAAATATGGCTCCAAAATAAGAATTGTGTGCAGCCTAGAGGAAACAAACTTTTTTGAAAACAAATCTGCAAGTCAATAACAATATAAGGTGTACTGCACATTGACTAGTTGGTGCCAAGTGCAGATTCACAGTGGGTGTCAATGTTTTTAAAAAATTGACTCGCCTGTTGCTAAGGAATTTAGTTCAATTCCTGTTGCTAAGGAATTTAGCTCAATTTACTTGGAAGTAATCCTCACACAGCAGTATTGCTGTAAATGTGAGGTCAATCTAGCCACCCCCGTTACTTGAAATTACCATATGCCCTCCCTAACCTATACAGTGAAGCATGCATTGTACTGTGGGATGTCCTGGAATCGCACATAATTGATCTGGAGAGGTACAGCATCATCTGCAAGGAAGGACATAAATTTAATCCCACAGCTCTTCCTGTTAGCCTACTTTTATCAGGGTGGTTTGATCGATATCATTCAAATTTTATCAAAATTTCAATTTGAACTAACTAATAAGGAGGGCGTAGGTCTGGAATGGTTGGACATCTGAGCATGTATTAACTGGGAAAAAATCCCCTCAAAATGTCTGATATACAAGACTCCCCCGTATTCCCACAATGCTTACATGTATACATTGCCCTGCCCTCAAGAAGTGGTGGGTGGGTTTTCTTTAAATAAAGTGAAGCCTATCTAAATCATCCTACATGGATGCCGAGTTGCAATGCAAATGACACAAACACACATCCAGGGGGAAAATATGGCAATGAAAACAAAGCCACCTATCGTCCCTAGTGAGAAAATGCCAATAGAAATGAAGACAAATGGAAGCAAACCAACTTATGTGACATTAAAACAGAGAAGCATTAAATTATAAGTATTAAAGGCACACAAAATAGAAGATATCAACAAAACAATCGTCCATTCACTGATCATAATCAGTTGGGGGAGGCTTGTTTCTTTCTCAAGATAATGAAGATTTACTAATAGTATCAATATCAAATACTTGATAAACTATAAATAACATACACGGCCGAATTCTTACTCATGTGGTAGCAGCTACATCATGTCTTCCACTGCATCTTCTGCACAATACACACTGGGATAGTTGCAATGTATTAACTGGAAGATAGGGCTTCAAAAATACAGTTATTAAATATAATGCGGTGTCTACTCTACAGTACCTACTCTAATGGCTACCCTGTAGTTGCCAACTAGTTGGAGAGAAGGTGCATATGGTTTGGACGTTGCCGACAGGCAGCTACTTCCTATCTACCCTGTTGATAGTAGAATGAGGACGTTATACATTTCCTTTCTGTGTACCATACTTTAATCATATTTGAGGAAAATCATTACAATTTTCAAATCGGGCATCAGAACCCTCCATATTTAGGCACAGTGGCAGCGCCAGACCTCTTTTTCTGGTGGGCAAACCGGGGGGGGGGGGGGGGGGGGGGGGGGAAAGTACAATTTTGGGGAAGCAAAATATTAAAAATTTGAAGAATTAAACCAATTTTGGCTAAATATTGCTGTTTTTTGTCAAAATTTGGTGATTTTTGGCCCCAAATCGCCGAATTTTGCCTAAGATCCCTCATTTTTCTTTCGGCTTGGATCATAGATGCCCCTTGTGAATCTTCATATGATAATGAGAACAAGGGTCACATACCAAGGTCAAAGGTCATATGCAGTCAAGTTTAAAATGGTCTGAAATCATAAAAGTTGGAAGTCCAATTGCAACCAAACTTGAGCCATGCAACATGGGAACCTTCATATGATCATAAGTTCATGCAAGGTCACTTGCAAAGGTCATCTGACATCAAGTTATAAAATAGGAGTAACTTCACGAAAGAAATCTTTTTTGGAGGGTTGTATAGATTCAAAAAAATGAAAAAAAAATTCAAAATGATTTCTGGATTGAAGCATTATCCTCTTGGTGTCAGGTATTACAGATTTTCAATAATTTAAATTAGGATTATAATGCGATAGCTAAGCAATATTTATGGTGGAATGACAAAATTAATATTGGTGGCATTCCAGTTTACTATAAACATTGGATCTCAAAGGCCGTTCTATTTGTTAACGATCTACTAGATGAAAATGGCTGTTTCATGACTCTTGATAATTTTATCAGCACATTCAATGTTAAAACAAATTTTCTTGAATATACCGGTTTGCTAAGAGCTATACGGAAAACATGGAATCTTTCAGGTAAAATAACCGAACTCATAAACCCTCTGATGCCAAGGAATGCAGAATATTATTAAGCAAACAACAAGGCTTGTTGTAGAGTTTATTAGATATCTTGATGAAATATAATTCACAAGACTTTCAAAAGGGAATTCGGATTAAATGGCAAAACGACTTTAATTGCCAAGGTATCTTCGAGCAAATTTAAGTTTACAGAACGTTAAGTTGAGGTGGTTTCAATATAGAATAAGTACACGGATATTGGCCTACTAACAATTTGTTGCTGAAACATGGAAAATTAGGACCTCTGCTCCCATGTAACAGAGGAAAGTAAAACTTTGATACATCTCTTTGTTGGGTCATGCATTCCGCAACATTCTGGAAACAAAAGAGTGGATCGAGGGAGTAAAACGGCAGCTACAATTTTGAGGTTACACCTATTTCAATAATATTGGTTGTTAATGAGACAAGTACAAAGCTTCATGTTAGTGTTGGGTAAGCTTCATATTATAAAGCAAGAGTTCAGGTGCTGGAAAAAAAAAGCTTTTGCGATTATTTAAACAGAAGCAAATATTACTATAGCACCAGAAAATATCGCAACAAACAATATTGAAATTAACGACTTTCAAAAGAAATGGAGAGGATGGTCAAAAACTTTTCTGGTAATTATGTTCTATGTTATATCATTTGGTCACGTAGTCCTTATTACAATGCATTAGTTTTCTTATTAGAGATTTGTACATTTATTATTTTTTTTTGGTCTGAAGTTGTTTATAAAATGTTTGCTTGGTTGTATGTATGTCGGTGTCGTATGTAATAAAAAATAATACATTAAAACCCAAAAAAACAAAAACAAACAAAAATTGTTACAAGGGAAGAACACACACACAAAACAACTTTCAACAAAAGCGGGGGTGACATATGGTTCAAGAACCATTGTTTTGTCACCTGATCAGGTTGTGATAGAAAAATGCTATGTTGTTTTACCTACAATTTAATCATGGCAAGGAAAAAAATGGAATTCCCCTGGTGCTACATTCGGATGAGCCAAGGTAAACAAGTTGGAGACATTTCTAGAAAAAGAAAAGCTACTATAGGATAGATGGGGAATTTCCCCAGCTTGTTGTTGCAAAACAAAGATTCCTTCATAGGTGGGTTCCAGTGATGTCATCAATAAAAGATCCCAATTTTTAGCACTTGTAATATAGTAATTACAAGAGATTGCAGGAATCTTACTGGAGAAAAATAATATAAGCAGTAATGTGCTAGTATAGAAACAAGGGCCCCATTAGTTAAATTGTCAGTAGTTAATGTGGATCTCCAGGGATCATGATGGGGTGGTGGTTAGATCTGTGCCAGTCACATAGTAGCAGGATCAATTGATTATTCTGATATTATAGATACACTGGGCTTAAAAGCTATTCTATCTGCTATCAGTTTTTTGAAATCAAAAAGGATTCTAGTTTGTGTTCCTAAAAGTGGACATTGGTGACGACTTGTGAAAATACTGGTTTGCTAGTACTGCTGAATTTTTGTGTCACAAGGGAACTTATAGAACTGTCATCTGAACTGCTGAAGTGTCTCAGGACGGCTGCTCCGAAAAAGGAATTCAACTTCTGAAGAAGATTCCATGGATTTATATCAGGCATATGACTTTGGGTGCGGGGTGTTCATTTCGGAGTCTTCGCTGTCCCCGAGAACATATCATTGTTGAACTGCAACGCTCCTTTTAATTCTGGACATTAGCGCCACCTTGTCAGAATGGACATAAGTATCAGTAATCATAGGACATTATTGAGTGCATTAATATAATTGCCATTGTAATGTGTTTTGGAACATTCCAAATTGATAAATTTTGATTTTTTGAATTTTTTCCAATTGAAAAAATATCATAATGTTAAATTCAGATCATTTGTGCAGGAGGTCATTGTTGATGTTTAAAAGGGTATTCTGGCCCTTGACATCCACAAGATTTCATTAGCCTTGTGATACGCATAGGCAATGATTTTTTCTCCAATTGCTTTTTTGTGGGGAAATTGTTGTGTTCTTTTAAGTTAAAGGGCTATTTTGTCTCACTGAATTTGTGCAGGCAGAGACTGGCCTGGTCACAGAGGCCCTTTAGTTTGTGTTGTTCCACCCGGATTTTTTACCAAATCAAACCCACTGACAGCAAAGGTTAGGTTGATCACAAGGCCTGTAATATAACAGTGTGGCCCTCAGGACAAACAAAATTGCCAATCAATCACGTGGCTACCCACAATGCTCTCTGTTAAAGCTAACAAAACTTGATGCCAACTGCCTGCAATCTAACACGGGCTTCATATAACCAACAGACATTGGTAATTTGTAACTAGTGCATCACCCCTGTTGTGGACCTTTGACCTATGGTGTGACCTTTGACCTCAGATTTAGAACTGTGCTCAGTCCGGTCCTTTTTGACCAAATTTGTGGTCATAGGCATTTCTACGCAAATTGACCTCCAGATGACCTGTGACCTTTTGGGGTCACTCTCCGCAACCCTGCAACCAAACGTAAGACTGTCCTCCCCTACCTTCATGCCAAAATATCAGCCCCTATATATCAAAGCATTACAAAACACATAGCCGGACAGACTGGCAGGCAGATCTCAATTTTTTGTCTCCCCTGAACTTTTTTCGGCAGCGACTTAGTAATCACTTTTCTGTCTTCTGTTCTGGTCTGTCTTCCTTCTTGCGCTGTTCTCTCTGTCTGTCTTCCTGTCATGCTGTCTGTCTGCCTGACGTCCGTGTTCAGGGCTTTTGTACATTATCTGGAGTTGTCCGTAGGCTATGAATGATGTACCTTGGTGTAACAGAAGCGGTCCACGAGTTCTCGACCTGATTAATTTTGGGCGTAAAATATGCTAAAGTATAATTTGCATAATTAACGAAATTTTCCCGCAAGGCTTGTGACAAGTTTTTTTCTGAGTTCCTAAGGCGTATGATGAGGGTACCTTGGTGGAAGGGAGCGGGCTTGAGAGTTCCGAACTGATTAGATTTCGGCGTATTTTCGGGCAAATTAAATATGCCAATGAGCTAATTATATGGCACAAAACACGTAATTGCTATCCTTTTGAAACGGTACATGGGATGCGGAAAATTCCTTTCATGCATGCCTGAAAGCCTATCATGGTGCGCCTCTTTTTTCCAATTTTTGAGCGTGTGTGATACAAGCTCTTAAGGTATGCAAATGAGCTATTAAATATGCGTAATTCTGTATCTCTGAACCGTACATCGGATAGGCAAAATTCCTTCGCTGCATGAAGAATACTATGCCATGCATCTTTTGGTGAATCATAATTGGGTCAAAGTGCATGTGGGCCAATTTAAAGGGGCATTTTTTGATACAATTGACTAATTAAATATCATAATTGCTGTATCACTGAAACTGGTACATTGTTGCCAAATTCCTTCGCTACATGATACTTCGATGCCGTACATCTTTTGTATGAAATCACAATTGCGGTCAAAGTGCAAGTGGAGCAATTAAAGGGGGCATTGTTTTGATGCAATTGATCAATTATATGCGTAATTGCTGTATCGCATAAATGGTATCCCATTGGATTGCACAAAGTTCCTTCGCTACATGAGACAATTATATGGTAACATCTTTTGTGTCAAGAATTGTGGTCAAATGCATGTGGGCCTTAAAGGCATTCGTTGATTATTTTAAAAATTGTCAACTAATGCGAAAATGTGGTCCATTTCAACAAATTTTTCTCAGGTTGTCATGGTCAATGTGAAATACTACACCCTTCAAAAGAACTTTGATTTCAGGAGTTTGTTTACCTTACCATAATTAGGTCCGCAGTGTTATTTGGCAGTATATGGCTGTGTGTGATTTGGTGGGGACAAAACAAGAAACTTATCAAAAGGGGGGGGGGGAGTACACCACACAAAGGTATTAACATCAATAGATAAGCTAGATCAGTGCCCATGTTTTCATTGACAAATGTTTTTCTACTTCTGTGTCATCTTTTTGGTTGCCAGCCTTGTTACATTCTTGGAAAATGTGAAAATACGCAAAATTGGGCATTTCACCATTTCGGGCCCCCGTGCACTCAAATTAAAATGTGGTCACATGATTTTTTTCAAAATAGTGTTTGCCAAATTGAATAAATTTTCAATATTTTTTACTAAATTTAGTGAATTTTAAGGATTTTTGCATGACTTTTTCATGATTAATAATATCTACAATGGAAAATGTTGTGGCCCTGGTGGTGTTGTCCAATGAAGAGCAGAAATAAATACTACTATAAATGCAACCCGGGGGTGGCGACTCCTAACCATCTCTTGTTATGATTATGTTGGGGACTTTCAAGTTAATATCTCCCAAACGGAAGATGGTGTCACCTCTATGGTGGTATCAATGAAGACCTGAGAAGTATAGAATACTATAAATGCCAACCCGGGGGTGCTACTCCTAAACATCTCTTACTGTGCTCATGTGGGGACTTTTCAAGATTACTTCTCCACAATGGAAACTTTTGTGACCCCTAGGGTGGTGTCAAATGAAGAGTGATAGGTAGGAATACAATAAATGCAACCCCGGGGTGCTACTCCTAAACATCTTAGTTTATGTCTTGTTGAGCACTTCTCATGGATAATATCTCCACAATGGTGAAAAATTTTGTGACCCCTGGGGTGTGGTCAAATGAAAGAAGCAGAAGTAAAGAATACTATAATGCAAAACCAGGTGTGCTACTCTAAACCTCTCTGACTTATTCTCTTGGGGGGGGGGGGGGTCAACTTGCAAGATGAATATCTCCACAATGGAAAATGTTGTGACCCCTAGGTGGTGTCAAATGAAATAGTGGGGAAGTAAAACTAGTGTCAGAAATTGGAGTTTTATCTGGTTTGTCACACTTGTTTGGGGACACCTGGACTCGCACAGTTGCACTCTGGTGTGCTGCGTTTTGTCTTACAATTAAGCGCGAAAGCAGGCGAGAACTGTGGTTCGAGAACCGCCTTGTTTAGTATGGCAATTTCTATGGGAATGGACGCCAAAATTGACCTCTCGACTGACCTTTGACATTTTGGGTACCCCGAAAGCCCGGAAACAAACATTAGCCTGTACTCCCCAACCTTCATGCTAAACATCAGCCCCGTATGTCAAAGGATAACAAAATACTATACCGCAGACAGACAGATCAGTAAAGACAGACGCAGATACCATTCGTATTTCATTTGCTATATTCTGTCCGATTGTCCCGCAGTTACTAAAGAAAATGAATTGTAATCATTTTGCTACTAAGATAAGATCCGTACTTCCCACAATGCATGCTTCCAATGGAGGTTTTGTACAGGTACCTGATGTGAATCGTTAGAGTGAAACATGGTTAAATTAACGGATTGATCAAAACTGCATTTTAAGAATGTTTCATCTCTAATGATTCACATGACTACCTGTAACAAATCTTCATCGGAAGCAAGCTGTGGGAAGATATGGATATCTTCTCTTATTTATAGTCGAAGACAGAATTAGGCGACCAATTGCGCGTATGTCAAGGTTGTCAATCAGCGCGCCGCAGACCTAGTGATTGGTTTGAAATGTGTAGTATGGGCGGGGCGTATTGGAACAAAATATGATTTACAATGTCATAAAAAAAAGCCCTATTTGAGGCGGGTTTTCGACTAACGGACATAATAATTCCGCGAAAGTAAACTTTCTGTTTTAATCAGCTTTCAATGTTCATATATTATTCTTCACGGCCCGTCATTTGTTAGCACCGTCAAATTACGTCAGCGCGCAATTGATCGCCTTATTCTGTCCCTGACTATATACTGTCCATTTTTACTTTTACTTTGACAGTCATCACAATATCAATGATGAAGCATTAATAAGCCATCAGAGATTGGTAAGAAATTTTTAGTGTATTTAAAATACACAGATGTGATTGGTTACTCGGAGGTTAATATACCATATAAGAGCCAATGGAATACTTGTAAAAAAGGTGGTAGAACTGAGGGTGGTTAAGTTGCAAGCCAGAAACAACATACAATGGTAAACTACATGTATGCTGAGCTTGTGGACATTCTACATAATCTCTCTTTCCCTAACCCATAGTCCATTTCAATATCCTCTCCATTCCCATGACAATTGCTCTCCTTTTCAGTGTACCATCCTCGATCTACTATACCTGAAGTACTTAGATTAGATTAGAGAGGGCAAGTTTACTAAGTGAAGTAATTTAAGTTCACTTCTGTAGGAGCTTGCTGTCACTAGGAGATGTGTATGTAAACAACGTAATGCTTGCACTTCTTTTTTAATCCATACTCAGTGAAAAAAAATGTTTCGGACCACTTGGCAAAATTTGCATTTCAAATTTTACACTTCCTGACATGTTCAGTCACCCAGAGTATTTATCTTTTCCTACATATGTGTCTTTTATGCATCTACAATGTAGGTTGGTAGTAAATACCAAATCCAAAGAGGATGTTGCATAACATTATGCCTTCGTAATTTACAACTAACAAGGATTTAGCACAGACAAACAAATCCTAGGTAATCAACTCTCTATAAATACTCATTAGTTGCAGTGACCTCGTTGACAGTAGTAGTGCTGCAGCATCAGGTGAAAAAGGGCCTTAGATTTCTACCAACCAGTACCGGAATAATAACATTAGCAATCATAGCTAAAATTGATCATTGGGTTGTGTAGTTCATGAAAATATGTGATGACAAAAATAAAAGTGGTGGCAATTTGCATAAACCAACATTTTCCAAAATGGTCGCCATTTTAAAGGTAATAGCACTACTATGGTGACTTAGTGTCGGAATGTATGTTGTCTGGGTCAAGAGGTTCACTATAAATTGCCAGAATTGTGTGATTCATGGAAATTATATACATGGCTATTTTTCAAGATGGCCAACATCTTGTCAAAGAAAACCGTATATTTCTTATTATATAACCTAAGAAGATGATTTTGGTGTCAAAATGAGTGTTTTCTGGGTCAAGGAGTTCAATAAAATTATTCTCAAAACTGTAGGATGAATATAAAAGTGGTAATTATTTGCATTTGTCCCTTTTTTCCCAGGATAGACCAATATTTTAAACACAAGTACCCAAGAGTACAACTTACTGCAATGTCAGGCTTAATGTGGCAAAGTGATAAAATATATTAACTCAGATGCTTGATAATTAATACCAACACAGAATCTTCAGTAACTCCTCCTTAGAACCTCCTAATTGCGCTTTTTGGCCCCTATGAACGAAAACCCGAAACATTGACTACCAATAGGTGTGCACGTGACCATGACCATTTAATTGTTTGAAATTCAGGGCCATTTTACTCTTGACATAACTGAAACAAACAAATAATAGCTTCTATTAAAGTATAACAGGCGTCAATATCAAAATTCCCATGCAATTCCAGATATATGTTTTGGTGAATACATATAGAGTAGTTAAGGTGTCACATTTTGGGTGTCACATTGGTAGTCCATGAATAACATGACTCACAACCCATCTGACAGTTTTGAGAATATTGCTGTTGAAATCCTTGACCTAAAAAACATTCACTTTGTCACCAAAATCATCATCCTAGGTGCTGTATAGCACGAGGTTTAAAGGATTTTGCCTTCTATATATGTTGACCATCTTGGAAAATAGTGAGGTATGAAAACTTCCATTACTTTTATATTCATCTGACAGTTTTGTAAACAGTTTGATTGAACTCCTTGACCCAGAAAAATTTTAATTTGACACCACAATCATCTTCTTAGGCTATATAGTAAGAAATGTAAGATTTGTGGCAATAAAATGTCTGCCATCTTGGAAAATATCAGCACATGCAACATTTTATAGTTTTTGGAATAGTGTTATTGAACTCCTTGACCCAGAAAAAACATTTTTTACACCAAAATTGTCTTCTTAGGTGTTTTTGCCTTTAAGATGGCTTCTTTCCGGGAATTTTGAAGGGCCCGGGAATATTGGGAATTTTCGGGATTTTCAATTTTGGCATTTTTTTTCATTCATTCATTCATATCAAAATTAACTTTATTCATTCAGAACATGTTTTCATATGATACAAATACAAAGCATAAATAATACAATAACCAAGTATTTTAGACAAGAAATAACAATTCATGATCATTATTATAGTTGATGATATACATTATTTGTGTTAAATAATGACACAGAAATGTGTAATCAAATCACAACTCACGATCAATGATATAATAATGAAAATATAAGTGAAACATGGCAGTAGCATAATCGAGGAACAATGTAGGCGTATCTTAAAAAGTCTGAATGAGGAAAGATCAAAATAAACCCCAGGGGGCTTTAGTTTTTGATCTTACCCCTACTTATAATACAGTTACTTGAACCAGTTAGAAATATGATGGAGTTCATGATTAAAAGTCTGGATGAGCGTATTCATTTCCGGATTTGAAAGGAAGATGTTAGTATCATCGGCAAATAGTACATAAGAAAAGTGTTTTGAAGCATTGGGGATGTCATTTACATAGATAAGGAAGAGGAGTGGACCAAGTATAGAGCCTTGAGGAACACCGCATGAAACCGGGAGGAAGTCTGAAGAGTGGAGATTAAAGGATTTAAAGCATTTATTAAGTTTTAAACATTTAAAACATTTCGCACCCAGTTTTAAACATTAAAAACATTTCACACCCTGGGAAAATTACAAACCATGTTTGTTAGGCCCTTTTTTCAATTATGTACTGTTAACCTAAAAGGCTTTTAGTTTTACAAGCAGTATTATTTTCAGATTTTATCAGAAACAAATGTATCTAGTCCACGGGGCACTCAATAGAAATCTAGCCAAAATAATCGAAGGTCAAATGCGCACTCTCAAGTTCACTACTACAAAATTATTTGTAAAGTTCTTGTTTCTGCTGGACTATACCTAACATAAGGTGTGTTTCTATTGGGACCATTTACCGGAAAAGAGACGGATAAGGCATTAAATGTGCTCAATAGAAACTGACCTCCCTCGCTATTTACTGGTAAATCAACCCGGCAAAATTTTCCTTCTCGAGGAAGAAAATAGCGGCGTCACTTACCGGTAAACGCCAATAGAAACACGCTCCGTTCTGCGACAGTGCGCATGCAGGTGAAGAAACGGAAATTAATAATACCGCGTGATTACGATCGCCGATAGGCCCTACGTGTGGACACGTAGAATAGAGAGATGAGGGGCAGGATTCGGCGGTGCCTCCTCGATCTTATGTACATCGCCTCTTGCCGCTTGTACAACTCCATATACCTTCAAACCCTTCTCTGGCGTTCACGAACATTTAACCCATCTAACCTTATCATTTGCCTCTGATTTGACTGTAAAATGTCAATCCACACGCGGTTTCCCGCACTATTTTTGTTGAAAAAGGTAACCCGCAATGCTTTGGGTTGACCTCAGTGTACGATCTTTTGCCGGCAAGTTTATTTGGAGTGATCGACAGCGCTAGTAGTATTTACCGGTAAACTGCGCCCAATAGAAAATGACCGTATCCACCTTTTCCTTGCGTTTTCCCGTTAAGAGATTTACCGGTATAATGCAGGATCTTCAATAGAAAAGCTTATATTTTAAATGCACTTTGTGTTAGGGACCTTTGAATTTGATTTGAACCTTTTTTTTGGCAATCCCTCGGACAAGATATAGTCATTTCACAAAGGAGACTTTCAAGAAGGCCACCCTTTGCTAAGCCCTATGGAAATTAAATTCATTTTAGTAGTGGTTTCTAAAATCTGCAAAGACTCATTTAGACCATTATTACCAATATTGCTATTTTACAAAATGAAGACTTGTCTACATATTTAATGAGGAAATCCAAATTTTAATTTTATTTGTAGCCTGTGTAACCTGTTTCAGAGCCACCATTTTGGGTTGATAATATGCACGTAAAATCACCCAAATGGACTAATTTTGTGTTTTTTCAAATTGGAAATTTGGATTTCCAAAAATGTTCATGATTGTTTACAGGAAGCAGGCAAACCATTTAATCATGAACAAGTTAAAGTTGATTTTGAAGTAAGATCTCCACTAACCTGTAACTGGTAAATCAATGGTGGCTGAGTTTTAAAAATACTTAAACTACCAAGACCAGTGAGTGATTTAGAATAGAAAATAAAAATGCTTGTTTTGCTTGTATGATCTTCTGTAGCATTTCAGCTGTGTACAGAGTAATATCTAATCTGAACAATAGGTACCTTATTTTTGTAACATAAGATTGTTTGAAAATTGCCACAAATGATCCCCAAAAATTCCCATATAAATTCCTGTTAATTCCCAAAAATTTCCATGGAAATTTTCCGCTCTGAAAATTCCCAGGAAATTTGCCAACCTAATTCTATCACCTCAACATTCTAAAGGCTAAATGTTGCAAATGTTAAACATTTTCTGATCGCGATGAGGGGCAAGACAGGTGGTTTCTAGCGCCTCGTTGCATATGACAGAAAGCACAATTAATGGGACCCGAACCTACCACAGGGGGGGAAAAATAATTTCTATTAATGTGGTTTAATGTTAACGAGTGTACTTTTTCCATAGGCACCCCTACATTCAATTTAAGGTGAAAAACATATAACTTTTCGTTAATATTTCCATGATACGATATTAGGTTGAGAATACCATTGGAGTATATAGGAAAGTGTAACATTTTTACACCAATTAGAAGAAAGTATGCAGATTGGTCTACTTTGGCTTGTAATACTACAAAATAGCAGCAAGGTTGTACCATGGTAAAATCATAATGTATATAGTTACCAATATGGTAAAAAACAAACATAACAATACTGGATGTGACATGTGCAAGGACGGATACATGCGAAATGAATGGTAACATGTAGCACTCCTCGCCCTCTGTTTAACTTTAACAATTATATATAGTAGCACGGTTGTGTGAAAAACTGCCAATTTGGTATCTGCTATAAGATGCACAATATATCTAAATTTAGCACCATTGCCATCAAAAGAATAATAAACTTTAGCAGGGCCTCCCGTCCAAATTTGCGGACAAGAGAGCTCAACCAGGTAAGCGCTCGACTCAGTGTATGTTCAATCATGCGTATAGGCGTGCGTTCGAGCCGTGTGCGATGCAGCTAATTGTAATCCCTGGACAAGAAATTAACCGCTCTGTTGTCCCGATTTACCCAGCGATTTTGGGGAACTGGTTCCGGCGATGGTTTACCTCGATGTATGTTTGCCTGATAAGGGAAAGCGCTGATTCCAATCTGCTGCATCCCTTGAATGATGTGATGAAATGGTTTATGGTATGGTTGGGGCCACAGTGATCAGCGGCATTTGTGGAAAGCGCTTAGAGGGCAAATTAGCATAAGGGCTATATAAAATCTTGCTATATTCTTATTATTTTAAACGTTGTCACGATTAAACAACTTCCGTCAAATAATAGTAACCGTGGGCGTAATACGACGTCGACAGGGATAGCGCAATGCAGCGCTCGCGCTAGGGATATTTTTATTGTGAAGCAGTTTTGAACAGCTCTTGCTTTGATCATATTGATAGTGCAAAAAAAACGTATGGGGAAAAATTGTTACACAATCTTAAAATTGCATAGCAAAGGGCGAAAATGTTGTAGCAAACTGCTATGCTAAACAAGTTATCGCGAGCCCTGGCACCATGAATTGACCCACGCGACAACACGGCACGACTAATCTTACAGTATTGTTGGATCCATATTTACAACAAGGCAAAAGACAAGACATCTCATCGTGATAGTGATTGGAATTATTACAAGAAAAATTACGCGCATAAATCCTGTATAAGTTGTAGGCACGCAATCTTGAGTATGTAAGTGACATTGGAAGAAAAAGAAACTTGATGAAAACCCAAGAAAGAAAGTTTTGGCGATTTGTTCAGGGCAAACAGCTGTGGACAATAATGGTGTCGCACCTTTGAAAGATGGTGGTATGTTTACAGGGGACAGCAAAGTAAAAGCTCAGATCTTGAACAAACAATTCACTTCTGTTTTTACGAAAGATGAGGATGACGTTATGCCTGATCTTGGTCCTTCCCCCACCCACAGTTACCAGACATCACAATTTCGTGCGAAGGGGTCTTGAAGCTTCTTCTCAATCTTAAACCTCACAAACCTGCTGGGCCAGACAAATATCCCCACCAGACTGCCTTAAAGAGTCTGCCGATGAGCTTGCTCCCTGCCTAACGCTGATCTTTCAAACTTCACTTCATCAAGGTAAGACTCCCACTGATTGGAAGTTTGGACATGTAGCACTAGCTTCAAGAAAGGAGAAAGACACAAAGTATCTAATTACCGCCCTATTACTCTTACCTCAGTATCTTGCAAATTAATGGAACACATCTTACATAGTTCAATCATATCACATCTTGAAGGATAATCACACTCTTGTCAGATGGCTCAATACTGTTTCGCAAGCACGATCATGTTGAAACTCAACTTATACGAACTATTCATGATTTAGCCACGGCCTTAAGCAGCCACAAATGATGCCATCCTGTTAGATTTTTCAAAGGCCTTTGATGTGGTTCCCCACAAGCGCCTTCTCCACAAACTGTCGTATTATGGGGTCTCTGGTAACAATTTAGCTTGGATCAAAGACTTCCTGTCCGATGCACCCCGCGTGTAATTCGGAAGGAACAAATATCTGACCAGGTCATGCTTTCACATCTGGGGTCCCCAGGGGTCTGTCCCCCTGGGACCCCTGCTTTTCCTGGTGTTTATAATGAACCTTCCAGAATGTGTGTCATCAAGCACAAGGCCTTTGCGATGGACTCACTTGTGTATACGTATCATCAAAAGTTCAGAGACACCAAGGCTTTACAGGATGATCTCAACAACCTCTCAAAGATGGAATAGGCATGGGGTATGTCATTTAATCCTGATAAATGTGAGTTCTGCGCTAACCAACAAGCGGCTTCCCATTGAGTCCACTACACACGTTCATGGCCCACTCTGTGGGGGCCCCTCGGACATCAAATGCCAAGTACCTTGGCGTTACAATTAGCTCCGACTTGTCCCATGAATGCACATGTCACTAACATCACCAAAAAGCAAATCGTAACTCTGGTTTTTCTACGCCGAAATGTTGCACTTGTCCCATAGAAAGTAAGACAAATGCTATGAACCTTCGTTCGGCAATCTTAGAATACTCCTCTGGCGCAATTTCACCACACACACGAGAAATATCCAAGCATCGAGCTGTACCGAGACTTGCTGCTAGACGTGTCACGTGATTACCGTCGCAATTAAAATCTAGATTGTCAACAATGTATGCTCAGTACACTCCAGTGGGAACACATTAACATCAAAGGAGAATTTATATGTCAAGTACTTTATGGCTCTAAGATTGTTACATATGTTGTTGACATCCCTGTTGTTGACTACCTGACCATCAGAATAGTCGCTGTAACATTGACTCTTTAAGAGGTCACAACCAGAAATACATTCAACCTAGTGCCAGAATACTAGCATTCCAGTACTCCTTCTTCTCCATATGCCATCAAAATGTGGAACAGTCTTCCTTCTTCACTCATCGCAGCCCCATCAGTTGAAGCTTTTCGCCATGGCTCACCAGCATCCAGCTCCCTTAAATGGTGAAGCATTTTTTTACTCGCACTTGCACTGTATATATTTTGTTTTCCACACTGGACACTTAATGTTTGACAATCATGCTGTAACAAATTGCATAAAATACTCTACGAGGGATGCACTCTACCATAGAAGAAATAAGTCACCGCAAATATAACGTTTGATTTTAATTTAAAATAACCATGGTAACTAAGTTTCCTAAGTTTTGGTTGAGTTGATGATATTCTTCAATTTAACACCACTAGCGCCCAACATCCAACAACTGATAGTTTGTGCCGGTTGTTTTGTATCGAATTGACATTATGTGTGTATACAGCACCCAAACAATCATTATTCGGGCATTTCAAAATGTCAGCGACCATCACGGACGACTGGTTTTGATGGGCTTCACCCCCTTGGGATAAAGTGTCACGAACATCAAGGCTGAGTGAAGATGAGATAAGGCCACGTATGATATTGTAGTTTTTTATGACTGACCAAACTCTAAATAACTTAATAGATACATGATTGGACCAATTGAACTAAATTCCTGGAACAATACGAATAAATGTAACGTAATCAATATTTTCTAATATTCCTTTATTGACGTAAAATAACTTTTGGTTAGGATATTTACTTATTCATATATTTTTCTTATGTTGATTGTGCTTCAGAGTTTTTTTCAAGTTTAGTTTTTTGGAAGTTATGCATGTCATTTGCCTTGTACATTTGCTTCGTGATAAAAGGGACTTTTTTTAAATTATGCCTTAATCTGCTCCGGTAGCGTGACGTCGAATTTATTTTACTGATTGGGTAAAGCATACAACCCTCAGAACAAATGGAATCGTCGACACGCCCCGAAACCTTTTAATGACTGACAGGAATAAAAATGCCGATAGACTTAGCATGGATCCTAGATCTTCTTATCCACTAACGGAGGACAGGACAAAAATGAAAAAAAAAGTGAAAATGAAATGAAATAAAGTAAAAAATTAATCCAATAGTCTGCAAGTATCCTCATGCCAATGGTGGCAATAATTTTTTTCGCGGTTCACTGAGAAACCCCATGGTAATTATAAAAACATGCTAAAGTTTTCAGATTTGATTTACTTACCATAGTAAAGTAAATGATTTCCATTTCTATTGATAATACTGTCAGTAACCCTGATCGGAAGTGTTGTGCTGGAGGTCGTCGTCCCTTTTGGTTCACTTCCGGGTAACATTTTTCCGGTAGGAAACTATTATTTTCTGTCGTCGATTCTTCTGTGACAGATTGTTTTAGTCTGAAAATATATAAAATGTATGAGTGAAACCACCGTATTAATGTTACCTTAATTTTATGTAGATTAAGAATACATGACGCAACTTCTCTGCGAAGAAGGAAAACGTCCGATCAATAATTGCCTAGTCCCCAGAACCCCAAATTTTATAACAGAAAGTGGGTCAAAATTTTGGGTGTGAAGAACACTACTATTCCTATTACCCCTGGCGAAATTCTTAGGGTTAGAAGATGTTTGATGTGGATGAGCGAAAATGCATCCCATTTAGTACAGTATACTTACACTGGAAAATGGATTCTTGAATTCAGAGTTCGTTTAAAATACATATCATAATATGCCTGATGTATGCTTACATAAATTCCTCTAAACCACTCAGGGATGTTACACACACGTCATCCAAGAAAAAAACAACAGAAAGTTGCCTTGGACAAGTCCAGTACAGTTAAATAATTACATACATCTTAATATCATTTCATTCAAGGGAGCTCGCAAGACTTATCAAATGAATGATTAAAATTAACACATCAACAAGGGAGTCACTTTATTTTGTTACTTCTTTTATTTTTTGTCTTTTTAATCCCGAGTTTCAAAGGTACATGCTAATACATGTATAACAGGGTCAGGGACCCCATAAAAGCGTTGAATGCGGTCAGTTGCTTCCATCCCGAATATTTACGTACTTGCATGGGATACCATAGCACCTAATGATCTGCTCCCGAGTACAGTGTAATTTCACTTGTATGGCCCTAATTTAGTGCATCATGATCTATCTATGCACTGTCCGTGCTTTTTCAAAAGTACTGATGCCCTGAATGATAGCTTCAAGCACCTTTTTTACATGGTTATGGAAATTGAAATCATCTGCTCATGCATGTGCTAGGTCTTTCAGGTAAGTTAATACTCTTATATTAAATCAGAAGTTTTTATATATTATTGTTAAATTGCATTATTAACTTTGTTATTTATTTCTTTTTTTTTTTTTTTTTTTTTTTTGTTTTTTTTTTTTTTTTTTTTAAACATGATATTAACAAACCATTTTGTCATTTTGTATATACATGGCTGTTTCAAAGTTTGATCATCTTATCATGTACTATGTGCAAGTTTTTCGTTAGACATTTTCCAAACATAATCAGATTTACCCGAAAGAGTCAAATAGTTGAATTTGCAGAGTAGCTTAAAATTTGAAAAGAAAAATACATCGCAGTCCCCGAATCGCGAGTGTTGTCTGTCGTCGCGGTTTGAGAATGGGGTCAAGTGTCACATGAGGTCACCAAGGTCACATTAAGCCACAACATGTAACCCACCCCGCCCCTCCTTTCCACCAGTTACATTATCGTACCCTTACGGAACTCATACGGCATGCAATATATTCAGGGTTAAATTTTGACCACAGACACCCACACACACACACGGACTATACGACCAGAGTAATCCATATGTGCCTTCTGCAATTCTTGGCAGAAAGACACAAACATTAGAGAAAATGAAGGAGAACAGAATGCTTAAAGACATCAATCCTCCATAAAGTGCGTTTTTGGAGTTAGTGTCCGTACGGAAACCATGACCTAGAGTACCTGTTTTGTGCTTATTAGGTTGTTTTTGTTCTTATAGCATGGATGTAAGTATATACATATAGCTTGTTACAGAGATGCAAATTCGGTTTTTGATTATGTTTTTTAGCAAATCAACTGATATTGCCTTTAAGACTGTTGATATGCACAGCTGAATGAGTTAATATGAAAAAAAATATTTTGCTCACTAGTTGAGTACTCATTTGCATAGTATCGTTTACTCCATGTGTTTACTCTTTTGAAGTAGGCAAATTTCTTACTCAACTAGAATATTTTGCTCATAAAAGTGGTAAAGTTTACTCAAGCAAGTTTGACTAAGATATTACTCCTTTTAAGAGTAAAATATGGGGAATGCACTTTTTGGCCGAGTAAAAGGAGTAAATCTAACCGGCTTGTGATGGTAAGTCTTTACTTGGACCCGGCCAGAAATAGTTAGATTTACTCCGAATTGTTGTCAATTTGGGTAATCTTTAAATTGAATAAACTGCTACTAAATCACAACTGAGGTATCAATTACTCTAAAACGTAGTATTTCCCTTTTTACCGTCACCGTCTAAAAAGGTATTTAACTCATTATTTTTACAGTGGTAGAAACATGTCAAACAATTCGCGCATTATAAGACAATATGATGAAAATGCTATGTTTGGAACAGCAACTTTACTTTAAAAAAAAGACATACCTAACTCTGAACTAATACTTGAAAAAAATATTCTTGACATCAGACGGGTAAAAGGATTACACATGAAACCAACGAGCCAAAATGTTTGGAGTCCCCGAAGAGCCAATTCTGTGAGATATAATTGTCTTTTAACCAAATCACTATTACTCACTTCACAATTTAGTGTTGTACTGTTCCACGTAACTTCGTTGAAGATTGCCCTATGATACACTGTATAGATGAAGATCCATGAGGACTAAGTCAGAATTGCAGGACAAATGTAACGACTTACCGACTTCCAAAATAACTTATAGTAAGATTGACAGAAGCTTGTCGGTAAAGTCCAGAAGCATTGCATCTTCCTCGGGTTACTGTAATGATAGGGAAAGAAAAATAAACTAGGTAAAGGCTACTCAGGAACGAACTTAAATGAAATTGTTATCTTCTATTTTAAGCCATGCCTATTAATGTATCACGCAACGTATTACATACCATCATAGATTGACATTTTTTAAATCCTTGCCACATGCATCTAAGTTATCACCATGACACGAAGAAGCGCACTCTGAATTATCTCTAGGATCCAACATACTGAAGTCGTTGTTGCAAATAGCAGTTTTTATCTTGCTTTCAGTCCCGCATACCTTAGATTGGTATTCGCGACATCGTCTGATACAATGTCTGATGCAACTGGTTGACAAATGTTGTTCTGCGTTCTCATTCTTTGCATGGTCAGGTAATGAACGATGTTGTTGAATCCTGAAACAGCCTACGTACCGGGAGCTAACATTTCAGAGCAAGGAAACTATGTCTTTAATCAATCTTTAGAATATGTATAGACCAAGAAAAAAAAAACACGTTTGTCTCAGAAGACCGCGGTATTTTGTTTAAAATTGTCTTTTAGCGCATTTTTAAAGGTGGGGTTTTCCCCCCCCCCAGTAAATGCCAAATAGAATTGAGGTGGTTTGTGTCAAGTCTACCATGATGGGCGAGAAAGCTGCAATATTTGAGTTGGTGTGACATCATAGTGACTAGATTTTGTCAGAGAGTAATAGAAAATTTCCAGGTGCTGGTGTAATCTATTCATGACACTGACTGAAAATCAATATTTCACTAATATGTCACTGTAGTGTATTCTTTTTTGTGGCCCTGTTTATTGGAAGGGAATGCCTCCGTAAGATTTGGACCAGGTTTATCATCTCATTTCCTGGGACCTTTAAGGTTTTTGTTCACATGAAGGATTTTTTTTTAATTTCAGAAAAAAATAAAAAACTTGGGGCCGAATTCTTCGAAAAATTGAAGTGGGTCAAAAATGCATTTTTTTTAAATCACGCATTTGCATTAGCATTTTTCTTGAAAAACAACAAACGCAATTTCGCATTGCAATTTTTCACATATTTTTTCTAAAACAAAACGTGTTTTTTTTCGGCCAAATGCTTCCAAGTAAGACTGCTTGGATGAGTTAAAAAAGATATAAATTCCTAAAGACCTGCTTATTTTTTTAATAATTTACCACCACAGTACAAATATTGTTGTATATATAATTAATTACACGACATAATGAACCAGCAGGTCCGAACTTTTGAAGGGAACCAACATGATTAATGGCGAGAATATAAAGATGTTGGACCTTTAATAAATACGATATTGTGCAATTCCTAGACTGGAGTGGAAACCTCTGTATTATATGTTTGTTTCGTGTAAGCAGTCAGGTATTGAGACTTAAAGGGCATTTCGTGATCCTTGAACCCACTTCGTCCGCGCTTTCATTTTTTTATATTACTATAATATCTCTGAACCCGGTTAATAACTAAGGGTAGTTTGTGTGCCTAAAAAATTGTTATTTGGTATTTTCTGTCCGTAAACGGACAGATAAATTAACACACAATAGCCTATGGGGCAAGCGTTATACGTTTTCGCGTATAACTTCAAAACGCACCGTCAGAACCAACTGAATTTTGGAATACAGCTTTTTTGAGCCATGAACAAAAAGGAATTTGCGTAAACGATCGACAGCTACGTCCCCACTTTATCCCATACAATTTAGATTCTGTTATCGGAAAAAAAATCATAGTTTTCTCATTCCACAAGTGAAATTTAGCCGAGAAATGTTTCATTGTGATATTAGGAACAAAACGTCCCCAAATATGGTCGACAACACTGCACTATCTAAGAGCCAATTTGGTCTGATTTAACCTGAAATTTGGTCATCAGATGTTTTTCGTGATATAGGCCCTGCATGTGAGAAAACATCATATAAAGATTGGACCATATCGGATCACCTTCCCTTAAACGAAATATCACGATGAGATAATAATGTTTTGCCTGGTTTTATTAAGAAATAATATCATAGGAATTTTATTTCTCATTTGAAAATATTATACAGTTTAAAAACGATGCTTAAAAGTTGCCAGGCGAAAGTTGTTTAGAAGATATACGATACCTCCATCATTTTTTTTGTAACTAACACACAAACTGGAATATTAAAAGTATAAATAGACCAGATTGATATCCAAACCGACAAGCAGACAAATTAATATAGGCAAATAGGAAAGACATATAATTCACATTTTTGGCAACTCACCAGCACATACTGCCCGAACATAAGATTTACTGGACATGGTTGTACCATCGCCTCTTAGAAGCATACAGCTGAAATGTTTAACAAGTTTTGTTTCGTCAAATTTAGTTTTTAAATGAAACTCTGATTTGTGCGTGTGTTAGTAAGGGTGTGTGGTTGTTTGTGTGTTTGTGTGTGTGTGCGTTGTGTGTCTGTGTGTGCGCGCGTGCGGTTTTTCAGTGGGTGTGGTGGGGGGGGTGGGTGTGGGTGATTGTGAGTGTAGTGTGTGGTGTGTGTGTTCACGTGTGTGAACGTGTGCGTGATTCGAATGGATGATACCTTGCGACGTTTTGAAGCCTTGCTTTACGTGGGATTTTTGCGTTAAATTTTTCACTCAAATTAAGGATGGGTCACTCAGACAGCTCTTTTGAAAGTGACTTCCCTCTCTTTCGGAATCAGATAAAAGATTAGTATTTTCGAGCACACTGTACTAAAATGTACTCGGTCATAACATTCTACTCGAAATGTCCTATTGTTCCATTTCCAAGTTTGCCCTTACACTTGCGTGTTCCGATCGTCTTTGGGGCACCCCCCCCCGTTTACCGGAATTAGTATCGTTTTGATATCAATGAAAGGCCGTATTTTTTCATTGTCTGTCCTGAATTTGAGCACTCAAAATCTATTTCTTCCCAGATATAACAAAAAAGACGAATAATGGTGAACCTCAATATTAGCCTAGTAAAATGAGAATATTAATTAGTACAAAAGTGTCTTATTTGACTAATTAAAAAATTGGTCTTGCAAATCAGTTGTGTTAATCAATCCTAAATAATGTCTTCAATGCTGGAAACATATTTGCTTATGCTGAAGATAACCCATATTTTAAACTAGTGTTCTGTTACAAAATGTTTTCATTACCTCTAAATGGACACTTTAGTGACAAATTATGTCTGACGAATTCATTTGTCAAATGACAACTTAATTGACTAATTAAAGACGACTTTAGACTCACTAAATGACATAATTAGTTTTTGTCAAGGCAAGCACAAAAATGACGAATTTAAGTACTCAATTGATCAATTTGCTAATTAGCCTTGACGCATTTCGTAATTAAAAGTCCTATTTTAAGTGTAAAATATTTGTCAATTATAAATTTAACCGATAATCTTTAAAACTCTTTTAATTTTTTAAATAAATTTTGACTACCTATTTTTTAAGTGTGTATATAAAAACAATAATGTGCAGGACTATATTTAATTAGACTAAGACCTTTTTGACTAATAATATTCCAGCGTTTCAATGTGTCAATTAATGCTTCTACCATCAAAACCGCCGTTTTGCTTTGATGGAGCGTATGTGCAAGTGTCAGGCTCTCAATATCAGGTAGAGACACAATAAATTGAAAACGATCACCTTTAAGAATGTCCTATATAAATAGTACATTTCGAACACATCGCGTACACTTTGAAGTAGCAAAATTAGTTCTTAAAAATAGTAAGTACATTTTGAGTACATATTTTTGGCTATCAATACCAAGGGTACATTTTGAGCACATGTCCAGTACATTCCGAATACTTACAAATGTGCTCGGATATTTACCAGGTATATCTACGTAACCTATTACTAGGGAAACATTCCTTAGAAAGCAGAAATAATTAAAACCCCTTCAGAACACATGAATTCTCAGGAGAAGCGGTAGCCGTGGAATCGTTTGTGTTCCCAGGGTAAGGGTTCGATGTAAGTAGTCCACCGGGATGCCACTTGTTGGCAGAGGATCATCTGTAAGTGTCCGTAATTCCACGCTTGTGTTTTATTTGGTCTCAGTGAGCATAATTAATCCAGCTGCCCGTTTGTACTTACTTACTCTGCCGATATTGGTCGCTCGTAAGTCTTATCCCCTAGCCGAAAAATGGTTCCGATCTAAATAAAAACATGAAATTCATACTCATGATCAAAGAACAGAACAATGAGTCTCTTATATTGTTATGTTGTTCTATTTCAAAGGTTTGTAGTCAAGAGCGTGTTTAGTATCGCCTGTCTCAAAAAATGTAGCAATCAAGAAAAAAAATTTGGAAATATGAATATTCAAATCAGTCATTCTTACTTGGCATAATATGGGGGGGGGGGGGTTTTTTTTTTAAAAGACCAAAGACCAGGCTTTTCCACAGGTGTTTGTTTCATCTTATTGCTTTTGTCAATCCAGAGATATATCAATTTAATTGCGATACACCAAAATCGATTTTTTTCCACTTTTATGCATGGACGAGTCTTCGCCCCGTTATGCCATGCTGTCTTAAACCTCACAACAAAAGATTGCAACTTGACCAGAGAAACAAAACACAGATTAAAGTAAACAAAAGAAGTCCCTAGTTTTATATCGACACTAAGTTTAATAGTCAACATAATCAGTTCAATGATAAATATCTTCTTTCATAAACAATAAACAATACAAATATGTATTGCACGTCAATGAAATGGAACTTTGAATTTACACTGTTAAAAAATGTCCTGTAAATTTTACGTAAATTTCTGGCAGCAGTTATTTCCAGTCATTTTTAGGGTAAATTTACAGAATTTCCGCCAATTAACGGAACTTTGACGTAATTTTTACAGAAATTTTTGTCTCATATTATGGAAAAAAATTATTTTACAGAAATTTGTCTCATGTTTTTTCCGTAATTTAAATTACGGAACCAAAAAAAAAAATCCGGAAATATTGCTGCCAGAATTTTTGAAATATTTTCCGTAAATAACATTTTTAGCTATTTTTATGTTTTTTGTTTTTTTATTTTTCTTGTTTTCTAAACAATTTTTCCGTAATTTACGGAAAATCTGTTTTCTTAGTTATTTACGGAATTTTTAACAGTGTATTTCAAATTGGTATCTGTTAAAATCATGCCAGAAGGAATTTAATTGCAACCAATAACACCCCCAACTCCAAATCCAAAGAATGGTTTAAAAAGTTGCACTATCTTTGTGCATTTACTAATTATGGAATCAATAAAAATTTGAATTTGGAAGCAAAATTATCAAAATGTTTGGTAGTAATTTGCATTTCATGATACTTCAAGACCATAAAACTCCCCTACACAGGTTGTTGTACGCCGGCTGTATGCTCATGGTTTCTTTCAACAAGAACAGTATGTCGAATGTTATTCACTTTAATCTTAAAGCCAGAACTTACTGATCATACTTCCACCATTTAGTACTTTTAGAGTTTCCTTTTATGAGTTAATCCCTTTTTAAAGATGTTCATATTTGCTCAAGTGGAATCCTTATATTTTAACAAATTCCTTCACCGTTTTTTCACTCAACCAGAAAATGGCACCACTCGATTTTGTGTTCCTCCGTAAACTGAGTTATCTCTCGATTGAAACAAGCAACTGACGTGAACAAAAAATTCTGGAAGCCTGGTATTTTGTCTTAATGTGATGTACAATACGACCTTATAATTGATATATATATTTTGAAATAATCGGTTTTTTGATTGGACCATTTTTTTGAGACAGGCTTAGTTATGGATAACTTACCTGTCAATGAAGCCATGGACGATTGATCTCCGCTACAAAATTTTTTAAAGACTGTTTAATCCAATTTCCTTAATTAAAACTTTATATGTTTGTGAGAACTTGCTGGCGTAGCGGTTCATCACTCGCCGTAGTCATAGTGCGTAAAACGATCTTATGTAACGTATCGGTGACAGAAAAAGACACATTTGGTTTCACATAAGCTAGCTTTACCTTAAAAACAATTGGCGTATGACTTTATAATGACTAATTTACCCCCAGC
>JAMKCH010023490.1:0-26409 GCA_023653785.1 Ophioderma brevispina
GTTACAGACATACAAACGCGAGGGAGAGAGAGAGAGAGTTACTTTAGAGAGTTAGAGAAACGTTGTTTAAAGCTTTAAACAGCCTGAGCTGTTCAGGTACAAAGTTGTTTTTATAAATGTGAAGATTTTCAAATGAGTTGTTTAAGCAGGATACGAAATGCACAATTAAAGGAATTCTGTGTATATTGTAGTTTCTGGGTGTGAATGTCGATGTATATGTAAATAGCTTCGGGATAGCGACAATATGATAGAAATAGTATAAGAATGTTGCGAAAGATTCCCAATTCAAGCAAAACAGCAAATTTACATAATAATCATGCATAGAGGTTCTGCAACTGTGCAACTTAGAGCACATAACCCAGACTTAAGTAAATAAGTAAAATCAATAGTCATTCTATTTGCAAAGTGATATAAAAATGTTGACCTGAAAGGCGATACTCCCACTCTATGCGTTGGGAAGCTCTTCAGTGTAATGAGCACGACGAAAGCCCCAATTGCAGTAGATCACCCTTCTGAGACATTTGGCAGGAGTGCATTCTCCTGGTGGGTGTGGTGGAAGGAGTGCATTCTCCTGGGGTGTGGTACGATACCAGCCACGATCAATTCCTTGTGATATGTTAAAAGATGATGGAGTCAAGAGTAGGGTATTTATTCTTGCGCTTGGATTTCTCGGAGAGCTGTTCTAACACAGGGTTTCGTGTACATAGACTACTCGATCATGTATTCAAAAAATTATAAACTAAGTCGCAGACAGCATTAGCTGTATTATATGAAAGATGATTGTCATAGAATTACTTGTTGGCTTAAAAAATTTAAAAAAAGAATTCGTCCATGGTTTCCACAATGCAACAAAACCTGCAATTAATGAAAAATTTGGCTGAAAATCCAAGATGGCGGGCCGTGACGCTATTGTTTTTAGGTGCTAATAAAATAGTTCATCAGAAAGAAAAATGAAAGTGGAAGACAAGCCATGACATGTTCGGGCGGACTGCCGGATCGGCAATGTGCCGCAGCCGGCAGTCTTATCCCTTCAGAATCGGAAACTTAAAACGATCTATTGGATGGGGACTTTATATTTTTTAGGGGGAAGTCCATATTTTACCAATGACAATATATGTTATGTCGCCAACTTCACCCCAGGACTTAAAAATTTCACCTTGGGGTTGTGTTAAAATTGGAAAATTCAAATTTGTCACTTTACTTTTTAGTGAAATTTTAGGTTAAAAATCGTTTTTATATCACAAAATTTTTTTTATTCGTAGTTAAACATTATTTGACGAAATATTTTTTTAATTTTTTAGGTTTTTTCTTTTTTTAAAAATCACATTATTAAATTAACTTAACCAACTTAAATTTACCGCGCTTGCAATGCAGTGTGGGAAACACCACTGCCGGTTCCGGCCACACATAGCCGGCTACGGCAACATTGCAGGGTCCGGCAGTCGGCCCGAAACTGATTGACATGTTTTTATGAAAGATAATTGGATTAGGATTAATTTAAGTCTTTGGTTTCGAAACCACAAAATATAGGACTATGGTCAAAAATCCAAAATGGCTGATATGCAATAAATGTGCTTAATTGTTGTTGATATTTGCCCGTGTTCTTGATGCGGTTTTTTTGCCTTTCACTGTTGCACTCTGTTCTATTTAACTCTGGAATTTGTCCAAAAATTTAAATTTTGATGTATTTCTTTGCTCATGATGAGGAATGGGAGAAGAAACACAAACCGAATGGTTTTTACAGGGGGTTCTGGTTGAATGAAAAGTGATCACTATTATGCACCATAAGTGGCGAAAGTGTTGGCTGTGATTGGTTAACAGAGGGAGGACCATCCCCTTGAAGCCAATGCTCAAAGTGGTAATAATTAACTTGGAATAGCTGTAGATTTTTTAACAATTTCAATACTACAGGAAATTAACCATTCGTTTTAATCTGTTCACGATTATTGAAAGTTATGTTTAACTTAGCAAATCCCAATGCCTTCCAATCCTTTTTGGCTACTTATAGTAGATTTTCATGCGACCTCATTAATTAAAGTTTTAGGTAGGTCAATTAACGGAAAGGTAGGAATGATTTATTTTAAAGGCACAGGGAAAAAGTGTATGGTACTCATATCAATGTACGTAATGCTTGTATGAAGCTTGTATTGAACCAAGTCCTATTTCAAATAGATTGCAAGGTGTTTTCATTGAAGTATCGAATGAAAGAAATCAGGAATATTGAATTAAATATTTAAAAAAAAAAGTTGTTATTTGAACATTACTTACCTTTGACCAATGCAAAATGTTATTTCCATCACAGATTCATTTTTATAGCAATACAAAACATAAACACAAACTAAGTTTTTTTTGGCCATGGCCAGCATTGTGTACTATGGATATTTTCGGAGCAAAGCGGGATTATATTAATTTCCTTGATTTAATGCCAAAATGGCATGAAGTCCTTTATCATTAACCACCGGACCATTCTAGAGAACTGAATTTATCGGTTTCAATGAAGCAAATTTACGTGCACAGTAATGTAATTGTAAACGGGCCACAGTAATAGTCGTTCTTGTAATTACAACAAAAAGGCTACTCTCCACTGGCCATGGATTTGAAACCCTCACCTCAGTATCCACCAGGGAAATAGCAAAGAAAACTCTCACGTAATTTGAACTCTACTATAGGTTCTACCCTTAGCATATCAATGTGAAAGGGCCAAAACTAAAAACACTTGACACCATGACAGGAGGGGATTTTTTTAGGATACGAATTTCTCAAAATTTGCATTTGATAGGTTTACTATTATCTGACGTTTATTTGCTAAAAAGTAAAAAAAAAAAAAAAAAAAAACACAAACTATTAGTTGAACTTGGCTGTTATCGTAATTGTCCTTATAGAAAAGCATACTTTGAATTTGAAAAAATAGGCCTACTAAATATCATCTATTACATTACTAGCGACGTATTCGGTCATCAATTTGGCAGCTGTGACAATATATGGTAAGCCATTCCATCTACGAAAAAAAAAACGCGGGGTTCGAAAAAAAATGGGGTGCTTTTTTCTGGAAATGTACTCGCGTCTCTTTAAAAAAATGTTGTATCTCCGGATCTAGGGACTCAAATTGGGGTGGGTGATAGGGTAAAAGTAATTGATGGAGGGATAATTGGGTCTTCATATAGTCAAAGGACATGTCTACGAAGTTCAGACGTGACATTGAAGCATATAGAACGTGACGTTGTGTCTACCAAGAAAGTTGTATCAGAATTGACATGAAGCGTTATATATATGAGTAATCGAATCAATTAGAATTGGAATAATGTAAGCTATGGACAAATGCGACCTGTCTTGGTCCTCTGCCACCAGAGAAAGTATGTATCAAACACTCCTTCCTCAACGTAATCCCTCCTCTTATCTGTGGTAGCGGTTTTTTAATTTATCCACCATGTAAATTAAGCGTGTCTCTCTTGTCAGTTGCTACAAAATTTTACACATCAACACATTCAAACCAAGGATTTGTGGTTTTTAGGAAAACGTTGGATCAATGTCACTTCTGTCCATCACGGGGCACGCCTCAACTGAATTCTGCGCCACCGCCCCAAGCATGTTACGCTCCAACTCTCGTCAGTGACATGCGAACTTTCACTGGTCAGACCGCATTCAGGATAGCTGGAGGAAGGAAGTGAAAAGAAAGGGATATTTGGTGATGAAATAACATGTATGCGGTCATTAGGAATGGGTTTAACTTGAGTTTGAAGCCAATTGGGGCTTTGAACTAGTGCTAACTCTAAATGCCGAAACACTTTCCGGGATACTTTGCGCTCTGGGCCCGGGGGTGGGCGGGCCGAAGAAGGTTCAATTGATCTGTGTAGTAACTCGTGTCTATAAAATTTGGTCACTGTTTTCCAATCAGGGTGATGAAAATTCGCAAACTAAAACTAAGGCCACTATGGTGTATTGAAAACACTGTAAATGCTGGCCGGACCGTTTTCGTAAAATCAAGGGAAGCGATTTTTCAAAGGCGGTTATAGTGGAGGAGCTAGGACCCAGGTCTCAAAACATCATCGTTTTACCTCTCAAATACAGAAAAGGTTTGACAACTGTGTAGTTAGTATGGACCATCTATATCACAACGCTGGTAGGTAGTTTACTCTCAAATGTGGTGTCACTTTTCAATAGGGGCCAATTGACGGTTACACAGGCGGTCAAATTTTGAAAAATTGCTCATCATGTTGAAATGTATGCCATATTGTCCGTCTTATCATAAGGATTCCAAAAATGTATAGGTTTTGTACCATCCAATGACCAATGGTTTTGGGTTATTAGGTCAAAAATGGCTAAATGGTAAAAAAGGTTCAATTTATTTGTCAGGGGTCAATATTGGAAGTTGCGCAAATTTGATTGAAAATGATAGAAGTGGTTTTCATATAGCTTAATGAGTTAAATAACGAATTAGTTTGTACCATCTGCACTGCATTAGTTACCATGTTATGGGACAAAATAGGTCATCGGTCAACATACCAATTGGTTGTTGACTTTCTTTGACCCTATCTCCGTAAGTAAGCATTTACCATAATAAAACTCTAACTTTTCGGAGTCCTCTTACTCGGCAATAACTTGAAGTATTTAAAATATAATCAGCATTACTTTTAATGTTGACCTGTACAAAATGAGATGACTTTAACCATTTTAGCCATTTTTACCTTACACTCCAAAACAATGTCGTAGGTGGTTACAAAACTAGACATTTTGGAATCTTATGATTAGATGGACAATAGGCTTACCATTAACATTTGATTGGGGCTTTTTATTTACAAGTTTGACCCCTGTGTACTTAAATGGCCCTATTGAAAATAAGTGACACCACAATTTGGAGGTACTACCGACCTAGCATTGATGTGAGGGTCCATACTAACTACCAAAGGTGGTCAAACCTTTCTGTAGTGGGAGGTAAGGTAAACGAATTCCTAATAAGGGGCCCCTATGCGATTCTGCTCCTCCTATATTAGGATGATTTCAACTAAAATGAACACCACTCACGTGACGTGGTGAACAATTCGAATGGCTATCAAAACCGTCTGACACACAAACAATATTTTCCAATAACATTTTCGAATCACCTTACACTAGTTAATTAATTATATGACCACGGTTATTTTCAGTGTCTATTCTGGTGTAGCGCCCTTTGTGATGTGTCATCGATGTAAATCAAGCTTGATGTTGACACTCTAAACAATGGCCTATAAATTGAAGGAAACTGGTGGTGCACCCAACATGAATCATTTTAAGAGGGTATAATGGTACTTTTTTCAGTGTTGTCATAAAAGTATGTTTTACTCATGACCTATGAATAGGTTAGTTGTATGGCCCTTAGGAGATTATATACCACTTTATTTGCCATTTTACTGGCCGTAATGTGCCAACAAATTAAATATTAAAAGTACAGGAATACCTATAAAGGGTGTCAACAAAACAAATGGTGCCAAGCCAAAGCACTCCTGTTGGAAGGGCGATAAACATAAAATGTGACGTGCTATGTACATCATGCATTAATGAAGTCTGGCTTTTGATACGTTACATCATCCGATGTGTTTTTATACAATCACGAGATATGGCTAATATTCTAAGAGGGTGCGATAACCCAATTGGCACTTTCCACAGACTGGATACATTAACCAAGTTATTGATTCGAAGAATCATCCATCACACAACTATAAATGTTTGATCTTTTTTCTTGTTACTTCACTATCAATGTTCTTTTTTTCAGTAACCATTCTAAAAGGACTTCATAAATAAGTAAGGACCATAAAAATACAGCACACTCAGCTGTAATAAAGACATTTTCAAACAATAATTATCGCACATCTTCCATAAATAATGCACATTTTTAAGAGTTCTGGAAAAGAAACTTCTGTCCCTGAAGCAAATTGAAAATACAAATACCCATAGTTCTGTAATTAAATTGAATTTGTACATGACTATTTAAATGATAATTGAACTCTTTCGATGTGCAGTTGCAGGTTCTGAAGAAAATCTTAAATCTATCAACATGGTACTCTATCCCATTCTGTGAAAAATGGCACAATTGGTATCGCGCCCTCTCTTAGATTATTAGCCATATCTCTGGATTGCAACAACCAAATCGGATGCTGTAAACGATATTCAAAAGCCAAGACTTCATTTGTGATATGATATAAATATTACGTCACTGTTTTATTTTTTTCACCTCCAACGAGGGCACTTTTGCCTTGCAACATTTTTGTGGACACCATGTATAAAAATATTAATTTGATGAGTTATTTCAGAGATTGTGAATATGTATCTGCATCCTAATTTAGTAGGTCTATCCACAAATGTTAACCAATATTTACGGGGCATATATTGTAGAATTCACAATTTGTTGTGAAATATATTGCATCAAACTATAAAATATGCATTTATTTTGAATAGAAACTTGTAAAAGTTGTATTTTTACGCGGTATTGTTGGCAGAATTGCTGCCAGGATTTCCTGTAAAATTTACAGTATTTTTTCCTGTAAATTTTAGTACTTAATCGTATAAATAAAAAAACATAATAGTGTATAATAATGTTGTTGTTCTTTAAAAAATCGAATAAGAGCTCCACTTTTAAATTTAGTGAAAATTTGACACAAAAATTAAAGTATTTTGTTGATTTCCAAATTACAACCAAATACCCTCATTTTCTAAGCCTTTTTACAGTGTTTTACTGTAAAATGCACTGTAATTATTTACAGTGTATGTTTGTTTTAGGGCATACATTATTGAATTCTCGGGCCCAAGAGTAATAAAATATATTTTATCTTCGGAAATAGATGCTTTCATTTTATATTGCTTTGCTGTTACGACATACTTTGTACCTTAATTATTCAAAAAGGACAGGATTTTTTTCAGTAGATTTTTGTGAAAGACTTATAAGCGAATGCAAGTATGTTTTCGTCTTTCCCCCATTAAAAATAAATTATTGAGCGACCCATGCCTATTTTAGGACGCAAAGCAATTAATATAGGAGTGTGTGGGAGTGGGTTCTTGAGGGGGTATACTTAAAGGTCCATGGTCATTTTTCTCATTTACTCTGTGAAATCTTAGAGCCAAAGGATGTTTAGTTTGGAAGTTATGAGCGAAAATGTTTATATTTATATTGCTTTGCTGTTACGACATACTTAATCGTATAAATAAAAAAAACATAATAGTGTATAATAATGTTATTGTTCTTTAATAAATCGAATAAGAGCTCCACTTTTAAATTTAGTCATTATAATAGACCTGGAAAATTTGACATAAAAATTAAAGTATTTTGTTGATTTCCAAATTACAACCAAATACTGTCATTTTCTAAGCCTTTTTACAGTGTTTTACTGTAAAATGCACTGTAATTATTTACAGTGGATGTTTGGTTTGGAAGTTATGAGCGAAAATGTGACCCATTTTGGTCGACCAATATTAACTGTACACAGTACTCTATGGGCTTACAAAATCACGTTTTTAGCTCTCGCATCAAAACGGGTTGAAATATCGGCGCGAAACTTTACAGATGGGGTTTTGGAGTGATGGCCAATCTATCAAGATGAAAACTTCTTATCCTTAAATCGGGCCATCCCCCTTTAATATGAACTTGACGTATTCGTACGTATGAGAAATCATTAAAAGTTTAGGTTTTTCAATTATTTTAAGACTCAAAATTGGAATCTTTGCAATTTGCAATGGTTTGGTGCCATATTTCGCAAAAAATATTTTTCTAAACCGAACTTTTGGGTAATTTTCTAAATTACAATTTTCTCCTAATCTTGGGGTGTATGCCCTGTGGGTAGGAACAGAACCAAAACAGGGGTCTATCGACAGGTACACCGCGCGTACCATTAATATATGAGCACCCTCTCCCCAATGGGTGGATGAGTGATATAGGCCTACAAGGGCTGCATCCTAACGGGTAAGGGGTAGGATAAAATTCTGCCTTTTGCTAATTTACTGTTTTGAGTTTAGAGATTCTGGAGGCATGCGAGACCCCTTCGTCGTCATTTTTGTTGTTGTTGCTGCTGTTGTTGTTATTGTTGAGTTTCTCCCTTGCTCCTATATTCTTTTGTTTTCCACCAGAATGGATACAAACACATAATCAGCTTTTAATGAGCACATAGCGCTATGTCGGTGATGTGAGTCAACATATTGGCTTTCTAGAGGCGCTATATCTGTAGATCAGTCTAGACGGAACTCTTTCCTTTTTATGGTCTTCCGCAAATACCGACAAAAAATCGCCACTTCGGTTTAAAGTATAGGGTGTCCCAAAACGCTCTAACAATATAAACACAAGGCGTGCGTTACCAACTAAATGTAAAGTTGAACGATACACTCTCCTAAAATGAAAGACGTAAAATTCGTTTCAAAAGAATGAAAGTTCGCTCCAAAAGAGTGAAAAAATGCCAAAATCACCCAAAAAAGGGGGGATTTCACGCCTCCTGTGATCTTATCATCGTTTACAGTAATCACTCTTCAAATAAGACTGTAACCATTTCCGAGTAGAGTGGATTTTCACTCTTTTGGAGTGATTTTCATTGTTCTGAAGTGAGTTTTACTCTTAAGTAAATTAGGCAAATTTTACTCTTTTAGAGAGTGATTTTCCACCCAGAGTACAACCAGAGTGGACTTGGCATACGATTCGACATTGATTTCTCAAACACGAACAAAAATTAGCCAGTCGTATTGGGGTGGGGGGAGGAGTTGATATTTGGAAGTTGTACTTTTGGAGGGTTGATAAATACTTTTAATTGACCCTCACTAAGACACAGTGGTTATAGTTACCACGGGACTGAAATTAATTTAAAATAAGGAGCTACGGAGGAAATCGAGGCGGTCAGATGTGTTCGTTTTCTTGTCAAATCACCCTGGGAATTTGCATATAATTGATATCTAATTTACATACACACCTAGAATTTCAACGCGGAGCCTTTTTGGCCTGAATATGGAGCCTTAATTGTATCACAAATGAATGCTGAAAGAACTCAAAAAGATTCTTGCGGCTTTTTCGGTTCTTAGGCTTATTTTGTTTCTTTATTTGTACGTTATTTGATGAATCATCCTCAATGATCTTGATGTATCACGGTTGATATCATTTTGTCAATTGAATCGATCTTTCATGTTAGGATACAAAATATCGTTGTAGCTCCATGTACATATCTGCACGCTTCGCCTCCTTCGATCACCAGCCGAATGTGGTTGATTCCGGAATCTGTACTACAAGGACCAGTACAAAGCCATATGTGTAAGAGCTGAATGTCAAAATATTTCCAGTTTAAGGGGAAAAAGCTGTTGTTGCTTACCTGACAGAACAATTTCGGGACACCCTGTATAATAATCATTTAAATTTGTCACATTCTCCTTAAAGATATTTGGTGATTTCTTCGGGGAATCGATTCTAGTGTTAAAAGTTTAATTTCTATGGTTGAATAAGTCAGTCTAATACGTTATCTCTGAGGCTTACCTCTTTCTCTTTGCCTAAAATTTAACTTGATGTAGGCTTACATATCGAAGTATGACCAAATATGGTTTGGTCCCTTGCGAACGTATAAGAGTCATCAACACTTGGGATGTCTCAAAAATTGGGTCAAGAAAAGAAATTCTTCCCATACATTAGTTTCGTATTTTAGCCTGTGACTCCCAGTTAACCGATTAACCTGATCATTAACTATTGTCTGAGTTATAAATAGTGAACAAAAATGGCCTTTTCTGCACTTTATTATCGCCTAATTGTAGCAAAAGGCATGAAAGAAGAAGAAAAATGCAGGAAAGGACAAATCAGAAGAAGAGAACAAAGAGGAGGAAGAGGAAGAAGAAGAAGATGACGATGACGATGATGATGATGATGATGATGATGATGATGATGATGATCACGACGACGATATAGCACCGTCATTTGGCGAACTCGTGCATGTTTTGGTCTAAGCAACCATTGACCACTCACGGACATGCTTGCTTTAAATTGAGCTCGCAATCTGATTTGAGGATTGGGGTATAATTTCCGCGAGAGATTTTGAAGTTCAGTTTGATTTGGAAATTCAATGAGATCACATCAATAAGGGAGCTGTAATTAATCATAATCTGAACTGGAATCAACAATGATGGGACGATGACATTTACTTATGGCGAAATTCATAGATTAAATCATGAAACAATAAGGACAACCTAATACACTGTGTGTGAACTGAGTCTATCTACGAAGTCTCCCACTTTCTGGCAGGAAAAAATATTATTCAGACCGCTCAGATTCCCTTCTCCATGTGTCTGGGCTGGCGATCCTCGTGGAGGACGGGAATGACTGGAGGTCCCGATGCCGAGCTATTATCAGGCCAGCTGTAACTACCTCTCATGAAGAAGATAGTCGACTGAGGTCGAGACGACGACGACGACGACGACGACGACGACGATGATGATGATGATGATGATGATGATGATGATGATTTAAGATGACACAGAAGATAACGAAGAAGAAGGAGGATGAAGAAGAAGAAAGAAGTGTAAATAACTGCAACAGGTCCTAAATTTGATGTGGATAGCCTTAAAGAAATATGGGCCTTTCCATGATCCATTGGTAGTCTTGACCCCATTGGCCAGAGGTGAAATATCATATAGAACAACTTAATGAATATCATTAAACACCTCTACGTATAGCAGCATAGGCCCAACTCAGGTAGATAGATAGCTGTGGGACCTATTCATGAGTTATTAGTAGTCTCGACCTTAAAAGTAAAAGTTCATAATTAAAAAGCAATATATGAATATCAAGTAACGCACAGTCCAGCTCTATATATGTTACGTTTTCATATGTACTTGATGATACCCTGTCTGCTGCCATGACCATCTTTGCTACTGACATGCGTTTCTGGTGCACCTGGATTGCAACATTACACTATGACCGGGGATGTGGCCCATTTCAAACATGAATGAATTCACCGCCAAAATAATACTTTGACCATATTTTTATTGGAAATTCACACCCATTAGCAACAGACAAAAATAATAAGATAAATGTGCTCATGTCTGGCCAAATAGTTCCACCTACGGATCCAACCAAAAACTTAATGCCAATTGGTCAAAGTGGTTGAAATGATAACCGAGTGTGCCGGATGGCGCGGATTTGAGTTCAATTAACGTAGTTGCGACCAGGTGGAACACTCGCGTGGCTCCATGATCGTCTGCCTTACAGGTTGCTGTGGACAAATGGCGGGAAATCAAGCGAGAAAAGACATGGGTTGTTTGACACGAACTTTCTAGAAAATAATAGCAATAATAACAACATTCATCACATTACGAAATTTGCAATGAAGTGGAACAATTAAGTGTGGCACTATGGTCAAAAAGTGAACAAGGTCGATCTGGACTAATGGCGCGAAATTGAGCGTAAAAGAAAGTGGGTTAGTAAACACGTACTGGGCATGACCCTTGTTTTTTTCAAGAAATAACATTAATTCATCTCATGAAACTTTATTATATCTAGAAATGATTCAGCACGCTATGTCGAGAGCTTGCTATGTCGAAGGTTTGTCAAGTATAGAAAATGAAATATAATGCAATATACTATACTATAAAATAGGGTTCGCTTTATATAGGATTACATAATTATGGCGAAAATAAAATATACTTGGCTATGTCGAATAGAAAATGTCTTAAGAAAACATAATTTTGAACTAATTTTCAGAATAAAAAACTAACATGGCCCAAAGGAGATTACAAAACTTTAAAAATATGTGGCGATCAAAGGGGTGGCGATGTATTCCACACCTTTTGACAAGGGGATGGTCCATAACCCCCTTTGTCAAGCCAATATATTTGATGATTAAATAATGTTATATTTCTTTTACAATTTCTTTTTTTTCTATTTATATGACATGTTTGTACTTTAAGATACTTTTCTCGAACGCTACTCGCGTATATTATATATATTTTTTTCTTTTCTTAATTTTTTTTTTAAATTGAGGTTATTGCATTAATTAATTTGAGGGAATTACAATGCAATTGACATCCTTTTCCGTCCTTTTGTCGCTTGAGCATCTTGTCTCCCCCTCTATTTCAGGAAAATGCCCGCAATTACAATCTTCTGTGCTGAAAAGAAACTCGAGGACATTTTCAGAACTCTTTCAGGTTATCAGGAAATATTTGTAAGTAATCCGCACAACTGTACAAAACTAATAAACTCATATCGCCGATTACTGGCGGTATACCATATAGGGTAACCACAACACATATTTTAAGGCAAATGGTAAATTTAAATTACGAATAAGGTATGTTGTCGATGTCCTTTCATATGAAACAGAGCAAAATTATTATGTTGTAATCGGGTGGAGAATATTTAACGAACCATTTCAGATTTTACCGAACCTTTTAGGTTCCTTAAAGAATCGCCTCAAGGTTATCGTAGAATCCTCTCAGTCAGAATAGTTTAGATCCATTTTGGTCAATGGACGCTCATAATTATGAGGAACGACCTTCATAAAGAGGCCCATAATTATGACAGCTATTGGATCAAAAACATTCTAAACTATTCTGCATGAAAAGGGTAGTTCAGGTGTCAGACTTTCGCTTTATTTCGAGATGAGATAAGATAACGGACCTTTATTTTGAGACAACGCTGCCTTATCTCGAGTTAAGGTGAAAGTGAGACACCTGAACTTCCACAGACGAAGACACTAATTACTAATTACATTTACCTGTAAATGTCGGCGTTTAAAGAATTTTTCCTAATAAAGTTGTTTGTGTTATTTTGCTTGTTTTAATCTGTTTGATGCTTTTGTTGTGAAATATTACCCTTAGCTATATATTTTAATAAGCTATTAATGATTTGGAAGAAGACATTTTACTATTTTAAGCTGAAAACATCCGGCACATCGCAGCCATATCTGATGGCTAAGTATTGTGCCTAAAGATTTGTTCCGAATAAACTCAATGAATGGGCAATAAAATACAATGTATTTGATAATTGATTTCCTTTTAATAATTCTCAGGCGTTTTAGTGTGGAGGCAATGTTGCAAATATTGTAGGTATAGAGGCATGATTCCCGTTCTTGGCTTCCGCGACGCCTTTATTTAGATAATGAAAGTTGTCGCCCATTGGAAATTAGTTTGCCACGAGTATAACACATAGGCCTAAATTGTCAGTATGTTGAAATACATTTAGGCCTCTGCCGCCTCTCTAATGCTGAAAATGTTGCATGTATCCGTCATGTTGGTAAACATGACAACAACATGCCATTCAAACTTATCACACCATTGAATTATGTATAATTTTGCCAGTCATGCATGTAAAGTCCGTTTTTGTGCAATAAGCTGAAACAAGGTCGTGAATGATTGTAGGTATAATTTTTATGTTTCTCATATACATCTATTCTGTAAAAATCAACATTTATTCTTGATCTTGTTAACAAAATGGCAATCTTATTTTATTAAGCATTAAAGTCACCCTGAATAAAATTGAACCGTAGTGATACTGAACACATCTCTATCATGCAGGTGGAAGATTTCTTCCGACGGCTGCTAAGTTATGCAACCCCTAAGGGGAATCGAAACACTAACTTCTTTTGAAGTCCACTTATTATACCCATATTGAACAGTTTCAACATTTCTCGCTCTCTCGAACAAGCTGTCTTTTGTATTTTATCACAAACATCTTTACCCTAGAGAGGTGGTCGGGTTGTCATTTCTTAAACTAATGTGTTCATATCAGTTCACCATAATACATCTTTGCGGGTACTACTTTAGTATCCAACGTCCTTTGGGTGGAGTTGAATTCCTCGTGGCAATGATCTAAGATTTCTCTCTTCTTTTAAAGACTTAATATCATCCATCTTTGAAAAGTAAGATGTAGCTCAAACTTGGAGTCTGTTTGCATTATGATAAACATCTTTACCTTTATAGATGGATGCTGTCACATCTAATAATGCATATATCCAAAGTAGTTCAGAAACTTTAATGATATAGGTTTTCTTTGCATCTTATTACCTCTTAAAATATAACAGGAACAGAACGCATACACTCCGCATGAACGAAGTTCTTAGGGATAGAAAGTGTTCCAAAAGTTTAAGAACCACAGGACATTTCATGATCAAGCTAAAAATCCCCTAAGTACACTGTTAAAAATGTTCCTAATTTTACCAGACTTTACCTTTTAAATTACGGTAAACCACAATTATTGAATAATCTTCACGCTTTATTACATATAGGCAAGCGGGACGAGAGGTTGAAAATCAAAAAAGCGGCAATGGTCCCACAACATCAAAATTTTGTGAGAAATTAATAAACAACATCCTAGCGCATATACCTGAAAAATCTGCAATAATTTGCATATGTAGAAATATGATTTTTTTACCTAATTTGCATGCAATTTGCATAAAAGGGTGTTCCAGAGGTAGTTGGGCATTTTCTTCTGTTACAGTAAATGCAGGAAAGCTACGGACATGCGGTTTTTTGCATAATGTTAGAAATGTGTTACTCTATCAACATAAAGTAGAAGTTTTCCAAAGTTTAGTTACTAAAGGTTGTTAAATTTGTATTTTTCATGCAAAAAATACGTTTTTAAGCAGTTTCGTCGAGTTTTGGTTTTTTTCTGCTTACCATAAATAATATTTGCATTTTCTTTTTAGTTCAAGCGAAAACCACGTTTATGAACAGTCTACACTGCAAATTTGAGCACCAGAAACAACACGGTTTGCATGTAATTCAACTGATTCTACGTGCCCTTGTTTCTCTCATTTTGTGTAGTAAAATACCAGCCAGGGCTGCTACCTGTTCTAACTAGTACACCGTATTATTTCTGCCACGCTCTGTTACCTAACAGGACAATTCACGCCATTATCAGAATACCCATGCACAAATGGTCTTCATTGTCGCAAGCGTGTTTCTATGATAAAGAACTTTTAAGTCCTCTCTATTTTCTATTATGTCTTTCCCAAATTTTCACCATCGTCAATATGAATTAGTAAATTAGTGATTGATTGCGAAACGTTATTCAATATTTTTAATTTAATCATTGCGTCCACGCAATCTTGAATTAAAACCTAATAAAAAAGAAAATTATAAAATAGAAACGGTAATTACGGATTTCCAAAGGAGACACCGGATATGCAAATTTACACTTTGAAAAGGCTGTATGACAAAATAAATTCTTCAGATAATTTCATCATTAAAAAAACCCAGGACTATCTCTAAATTTCTTACATTAACATTTATTCTAATTGGATTCTATCAGTTAAGATTACTCCATTTTAGTCTAAGAAATGTAGAGATTATAAAGGAGGTATCGCGATATTTTGATACCTCCTTTGTTTGTCTTATATACTATAGCAAGATCGTGTTAGAAATTCTATGAGTTTTATGATTTTTCGACCAGTAAGTTGTTAAACCAATCTAGATTGCTATAATTTTTGTACGGATCCAGACAAGACAAGGCAAAAACCCGGCTCGCCCTTTCTACAAGTCAATTAAAACAATGAAGAAGAAGAAAATGGACGAAAAGAAATCAATAGCAGTTTGCACAAATAAGACCAAAACAACGGTAATTATTGTTGGTTGATGGATAATGATGATAAACTTTATTCTCCAAGAAGATTTACTTTAAAGGTCTTTACTTTTAAAAGACAGGTGCAGAAAACATATTATAGGCCTTCAATTTTGGCTAGCGAATTAGGAGTCACCAGATTTTGAAAATTTGTTCCAAATTATATCTTCTATATATCGCTTTGCCTACATTGTAAAGGCGCTCCATAAATCTCACTGATTATCATTATTATGATTATTCTAGGACCGACTTTTGAATCATTCATAATTTAACACAGAATGGAATCATCATACGCGAGTTCTTTGGTTGTTTCATAATTATATTTTGAGCTAAGTGTATGGCAGCTATTTTGCAGAGTAAAAAGAAAACCTTTTTTTCTTTTCGGTGAAAAAACGGAAAACCATGATAGAATGTACAATGATAAACACAAGTTTCTCAACTTGAGATTTTGTTTCAAAAACTTTGTTTCTCAACCGAGAAATACGGCTTTAAGATTGAAAAAAATCATCAAAAGCCGTGCTATCGAATTTGAGGAAAAAACAGTTTTTTTAATATGAAAAAGCAGGTTTATCGATTCGAAAGCTGGGAGAAACCTCGTTTTTCGATCGAAAAAGTTTTTAACCTAACCATCTTTCATATCAAATTTGGTAAAAGTAGTTTTTTCGCAGGTTTATAGATTTGAATTGTAAAACTTAGATAAAGGAAAACTATTTTATTTTGTAGAGGTTGTCTATGCACATCTATAGCAAAGTATATACACAATAGAAGAGAACATTTTTTCGCCGAAAAAATGGTTTATCGGTAAAAATGATTTTGTTAATGAAAAAAGCACGTTTTTCTCTATAGTGTGCATACCTGGACACAAACAAGCTCTACATAATAAGAATTTTGGATCGTTTTATGATACATAAGGCAAAAAAAAATGTTCGTCTCAACCTCCTGTGGCGCAGCTTCCCGAGTGCACAGGTGTACAAAATCACATTTTATCGCGTTTCTTTCCTTTTTCTAGAGACTAACTTTTTTGGGGGGGAAGAGGATTGGTCAAGAAAAAAATCGGCCGCAAAATAAAGGTCTAAAATGCAATAAAAAAGGAATTTCCGCGTGGCGGTTATTTTTTCTGACTAAAAAATCGCATAAAAACGTTTTGGCCTGTAGGAAGCCGAACATGCTTCTTTTTTCTGGCCTATAAGCGCTATGCGTTGTTGTTTTTAGTCAAAAAGCAATGCGCTACGTGGAAATTCTTTTATTGCACTTTTAGACGACATTTTATATTTCGTCTACTTCGTGGCCATTTTTCTTATCTTGACTAATTTTTTTTTTAAATAGTTAAAAATATCTTGAAAATCTTAAAAAAAAGAAATGCACTAAAATGTGATTTTACGCCTATGCGAGCGGGAAACTGAGACGAACCTTTCTTCTCGGCCTAAGCTCATATTGATTTGAATTATTCTCCATAAGAAAGGAGATACATCTGACATCAAAAACAAGTTTTTCTCTATAGTGTGCATACCTGGACACAAACAAGCTCTACATAATAACAATTTTGGATCGTTTTATGATACATAAGGCAAAAAAAATGTTCGTCTCAACCTCCTGTGGCGCAGCTTCCCGAGTGCACAGGTGTACAAAATCACATTTTTATCGCGTTTCTTTCCTTTTTCTAGAGACTAACTTTTTTTTTGGAGGGGGGGGGGGAAGAGGATTGGTCAAGAAAAAAATCGGCCGCAAAATAAAGGTCTAAAATGCAATAAAAAAGGAACTTCCGCATGGCGGTTATTTTTTCTGACTAAAAAATCGCATAAAAACGTTTTGGCCTGTAGGAAGCCGAACATGCTTCTTTTTTCTGGTCTATAAGCGCTATGCGTTGTTGTTTTTAGTCAAAAAGCAATGCGCTACGTGGAAATTCTTTTATTGCACTTTTAAACGACTTTTTATTTTTCGTCTACTTCGTGGCCATTTTTCTTATCTTGACTAATTTTTTTTTTAAATAGTTAAAAAAATTGTGAAAATCTTAAAAAAAAGAAATGCACTAAAATGTGATTTTACGCCTATGCGAGCGGGAAACTGAGACGAACCTTTCTTCTCGGCCTAAGCTCATATTGATTTGAGTTATTCTCCATAAGAAAGGAGATATATCTGACATCAAAAACTACAGGCCAATAAGCCTTCTACCTGTAATGTACAAGGTATTCTCACAGGTCCTGCTGAAAGAATGCTGAACACTCTGGAACAACACCAACCAAGAGCCCAAGCTGGTTTTACCACTGATCACATACATGTTGTTAGCCAGCTACAAGAGAAAGCCAATGAGTATAAGATCCCACTCAGCTTTGCCTTTGTTGACTATGAGAAGGCGTTTGACTCTGTTGAATTTAAACCACTCTTCACAGCACTTGAAAACCAAGGAGTTGACCCAGCCTAAATCAATCTCTTACGTGACCTTTACAGTGGAGCCTCTTCCACCCTAAAGCTCCACAAGGACAGTGACAAGATCAAGCTAGAGAGGGGAGCAAGACAGGGAGACACAATATTTCACCCAAACTCTTCCCCTCATGCCTTCAAGATGCCACATAAAAGGAGATTGGGAAGGAAGAGGACTCAAATGTGGTGAAAACTCCTTACGTTGATCTTTGCCGACGACGACGATATTATCCTGATTGGCAAGTCACCCGAGGAATTGGAAAGCATGCAAATGACATTCACAGCACCAGCAACGGTCGGACTCAGCAGAATGTTGGGCAAACCAAGTGTGTTAATGACCAAAAGGAAATCCGAGATAACTGTAGACGGGAAGAAAAGTCATGAAGAGGTCAACAGCTACATCTACCTGGGGAAGACAGTTTTTTGATTTTTTTTTTGGGGGGGCGTGATGGGTGACTATACTGCCGGAGAGTAGAAGGAGAATTGACTAGGCTGGGCAGCAAAAGTGGAAACATCAGGCAAAAGAGGGAAGACAAGTATGGAGGTTAAAGAGAAAGGTGTTTTGCAATGACGATATTCTTCCTTTATGACAACGGCAGTGAAACGTGGGCCTTGAATAACACCACGATGGAGATGATGCAGTTGCACAGAGGAGATGGAGCGAAATCATTGCTGGCATCAGACTTCAAGATAAAAAAGAGAAATTGTGGATCCGATCACAGACAGGAGGTACTGATATTATCGACTGCAATTAGGATGGCCCACACATAGATGGGCATGCCACGTTGTAGAATGCTAGGATAAGCTGGACCATAAGGACAGTGACCGAGTGGACCCCCAAAGAATGGACCAGAAAGCCAGGAGCGTCCAAAAACCGGATGGAGAGACGAAATGACAAAAACAACTTGGTCCAACTTGGACAGAATGGCTAAAGATAGAGATTTGTAGAAACATTCTAGGGAGGGTTCCTCTTCGTGAGTGATCTAAGCCCTGGATATGGATATGGATATGGATTGAGGTAGTATAATCTCAAGATGTATCGAGGATCTTTTGGGGGGGCGATTTGGGGGAAGTGAGTGATTTAATTTTTAAGGTGTAGACCTTTAGACCACGGGGTGATTGCCGCGAGAAAGTGGAGCCCACGAAAGTGGAGCCCAATAACCAAATTGTCGACTTTTAAGGACAAACATTTGCTCGCTTTTGAATTTCACAATCTTCAAGAACATTTTGTGATACAATGATCGTGATAATTTACAAAATGATTATTTAACTTTTATTTTTATTTGGAAATTACCAAGAAGTAAATTTTACCCCAAAAAATCGTTCAAGTGTTTGAAATTTCACTTCTTTTTAGAGTGAACTTGTAAACGTGACTTTCCATTCTTGATTTAAGAGAGAATGTGATCACCGTCGGATTATTTCAATCCAATTTGACCTGAAGGGGTGGTGGACCCATTAGTATAAAGTGTTTTATTGTGATTGAATGACCTTTACCACAATGCCCCATCTGAAAAAAAATAATGGCATAGATAATCCGTTTTTGATATGACGAGCTAGAAACGTGATTATGTAAATGCTGAATCTTTGTAAAATTAATATGGATTTTTTTGCGCTTGAAAACCATGGACCTTTTAGTAAAGGAGTAAAAAATGGTAGCTTCTTCAGAACAATTTTGACAACTTCGGTAAATTGGGGGGGAGCCCATGGACCTTTAACCAATACAGTTATCGGAAAGGGTAATTCATTGGGGTTAATTGGCAACCTTTTAGGATTGACAGTGACCACCCAATCCCATTTTTCTAACAAACAAAAATCTTGTTGGATTGGGACTTGTATTGAAGCACTAAAACAAGTTTACACCAAAAATAATGTCATAATGTAGCCACCAAGTAACAGGGGCTCTAGTTTAAGTCGAAATCTGTTTGCATTGGTCGTTTCAGATTTTGGGTAAATCGCACGAATTACAATTAAAGGAAAATTGGTTTTTTTGCATTTTTGCAGATAGGACGACTTTAATATTTTTTGTCATACTTAATTCGGAATATTGGCTTTTATGGTTGTTTGGTTGTTTGTTATTTATTTCTTTATACTGGGGCCTAGTCAGAGGGAAATGTAGTAGCCTCTGTTGTACCATATGGCCCAGTCACCGTCTTAACAATGAAAATAAGGCTAACAAAGTTTGTTTGGTGTTCAATCAAGGTATATTTTAATCAAATGACTCCGGAGTAGGGTGCACGGGCTTAGGTTGCACACAATGAAACCCAGAAATCAGAGTTGTGTAACTTTCTCTGCAAACCATTTAAACGGGGTCACGACCTCCTTATGATGAATTAATTTAAACAATAACATTATTTATGGTAGGGGGCAAATGTTCTCGAATTTATAGTACATAGAATTGACTATTAAAACAAAAATCTGTGACTGAAAGAGGGTAGGGTAAAGTGGTGTAATAAGGACCCTAAGCAAAGATCTTAATTTTCAAGAATTATTTTATTCTTAATAACTTTTCATTATCAATCTAGCTTTGGTTCATGGGTAGGGACAGACCAAAACGATATTCATTCATCTCTAACCAAATAAGACATAGGCTTTCATTTTTTTTTGGCCAAAGGGTCATATTGCCCAGCGTCGGCAATATGGACCACTTGTTATGGCAATAGGGCGGGGTAATAGGGACCCCATATGGTCCATATTGCCAGTCCCATAAATAAGTTTCTACAGGGGATTAATAGGGTGTCCATATTACCCCCAGATCACACATACACAATGTACTTAAACATGTGCGCTAGGAATGATACATGTATGATCCATGGGTAAATTCAGTACTCCAGTTTGCCATGGTCACAACCAGACCGAGGCTCAAGAGAAGAGGGATATTTTAAATGTCCAATGACATAAATTAAGAAGAAAACGTGTTGCAAATTTTAAATTTTTTAAAATATTTCTTTCAGGACAATTTCCCTCCGTTTATAACCACATTACAGTTGTGAATGATGTTATTTCAGTGGTCACCAACAGAAGGGTCACTCCTAATACAATCCCTAGTCAAAGTTAAAAGGGGGGGGGGCCATAATGCCCGGGGGTACAATATTTACCCCCACTTTTTACCTCGCATAGTTCATCTCCATACAAAGGCGGAGAGAAAAGCGATGGGGTGCTGCATGGGGTCGTGGAGGCTCTCTTCTAAAGCTAACGGACCACCTTGTTCCTAAAATTTGTGAAGAGTCAAATGTGACGCGTGTTAACGCCCTTTTCCCCCAGCCATTGATACAATATCTTTCAGTTACATATAAACGTTTTTTTTTCAGATGGAGGCATAGGCCTTACTGCAATTTTAAAATTTGCTAATAAGATGTATGAGATTTAATTACCATTCTACACACTCGGCCTACGTATAATGCAATAATGATATGTGGACATTTGTATTATGCGTATCTTTCAGTTAATAGATCGCACATTAATCGCTGGACTTCATTATGATTAGCGCTATTAACAAATTTAAGATCTAGTATTTAGATTATTGAGTATTAGGTTAATATGGCCCCAAAAAAAGAACACCAACAATATTTTTCAATTTACTCCAGATTAGGCTAATGTTTGGAAATTGGTTGTTTGCCGTTAACTTTGTCGCAAGAATTAAATTTGAACATTGTTTATAGGTGCCCCACCCGATTACAACATACAATTTTTTCGGTCATTCAGACGGAAAGCCATCAAAAAGCATATCGTGATTCCAAAATTTAATTGGATTCGAAACACCTTTTAACGCGAGCAGTATAAATGTGAATATTTTCAGTAATGTATATATACATAATATTTACAGTGAACAAGCCACATTATTGCTTGTGGCATTATAATGGGATAGAGTTCAACCAAAATAGTTTGCAGGGGAAATGAGAAAAATACAAGGCTTTATTAAAAGCAAAATCTTGGCTTTGATGGGGTGAGTGGTGGGGTCGAGGCTGAGGATCGGGTGGTACCCCTTAAGATTCTATTTCCTGTAGCAAGTCTTATTGATACCGTGCCCGGGCCAAACGTCCGGTCTGAAGAAATCCGGAGCATGTTTCTTCATCTTTTCGGCAGATTTCCCTCATTTTTCAAAGACTTTACTCCCTTTCCACCTCTTACTCTAAGAAAAAACGCGCTAAAGAGGTTCTAAACTTGTCCTCTTAGAACCTTTGTGGTCGGTTCTCAAATTTTTAAGAACCGTTTTTTGAGGATTCCATTCTTGAGCGTTCCATATAGAGGACAAAAAAGGTTATAAGGAGCATTTTTGTTTAGTGTGTACGAGTTACTTTAACAATTGCTTGCTTGGTTTATTGTTTGTTTGCCTTTGGTATATTATTTCCTATCATTCTTCATGATGATATAATATTTTTGACAAATTGTTTCATTTGAAAGGCATCATTGAAATCCTTGAAACTAGAATTTCATTGTCAGATTCACGACTTGAAATATTCTATAAACGTTAATCTTAATATAGGCCTACTGTTAATAGATTTAGCTATTGTTTTTATAAAGTAATGGTTTGAAGCAATACATGCACGTGATTTTGCTTCACAGCCGAAATCCCTCAATTGTTCAGGGTCAACACTGCGGACCGATCAATAAGGAACCCAATGCGTGGTTGTTAGGCCTCGCAGATCGGTAAAAATGCAGATTTTGGGGTTTCATGCACTCTGAGAAACGAAGCATTTTCTCGGCCGAAATTCAACCAAAACACTTCAAAATGCTCACCGTTCTTGAAAAATGTTATAGGATACATATCATCAAGAAGAATGTACAATATCTAATGTATGTATAAAACTTTATAAGTAAAAATAGCATCTAAAATCACAAAAATATGTAAAAATCTGAAAATATCGACCTGTTACATACTTATATCAAAGAGATCATGTCAGTTTTCTTACCATTATAGTTTGGTAGATTCATTGGCTAAATTATTAAAAAGAAACGAAATCGATAGCTCTTTAATTGATAAAGTTATAGCTATTTTTCTGCAAATACGTGCATGCCTAATTTCGTATGCATATTGTATGCAAATTAGCCTATATCTATTGTTCTACATGAGCAAATTATTGCAGATTTTACTTCCAATAACTTCAAACACTATATTTTCGATATAACACAAAATTTTGATGTTGTGGGCATATTACCGCTTTTTGTTAAAATAAGCCTCTTTTCAGGGTCGTCCCGCTTGCCTAATATACCTAACATCAAATTACAATATGGAAGCAGAAAAATGTAAATAAACAGTGGCTCAAATATAATACTACACATTTTGAAAAAAGGTAGTATTTATACGCTGACCGTGATTATATTTTCCGTAATATTATGTTCTTTTGTAACTTACTTGTTTTTAATGTAAGAATACGAACTATGAAAATCGTTTTACCTATAAAATGTGTTAAATAACGTCGTAAGTAACGTCATTAAAAAAATGCAAAATCTTATTTTCCCTATCATTTTTAAAAATAGTTTTAAAAACTCTTTTCCTCCTTTTTGTATTATATTTAGTTTAATTTGAAAAAAAGTAGTACACACACTTATATATATTTAATTTTAGCATATGCTATCAGTAAAGTCATGTAGTGTAGTGGATAAGGTTTAGGACTTGTAATCTTAAGGCCTGGGTTCGATTCTATGTAAGGTACATGTGTTAAGTTTCTTCATATGATGATTAATTGGTGACAATAGAATGTGTACATTACCATATAAACAAAGTATATAAACTGGTTTAAGTCTTTATTTTTTCACGTTTTCCCTTTGTTTATTGCCTTTTTTCTCAAAATTGTTTGCCTGAAATATAACTTTTTTTACAACCACGTGGTAACGTAAATACAACGTTTGTATGATGCCATAGCTACAATTTTAAAAATTTGGTTAGAGGAGTGTAACAACGTTTTAATTCTTAATATTGTTTAAACAAGTCAAAAACCAACAAGAACGTCGAAGCTGAGATTTTACGCCGTTATTTTACGTTCCATGCAATGGTTTCGTATTTTTACGGCTCCAGTTATTTTACGTTCTGCATGTAGTGAGTCCCAGCTGCCAGTCAAATGCCTGGTTTTTTTTACAAGTTTATTTTTAACAGTGTACTAGCGCTTTGTGTGATAAAATGAACGTAAAAAATAGGATTTTTGTGGGATCACATGACCCTATTGAGGTGAAATTTCCCAGAACTGGTGCATTGTGGGATTGACTCAACACATCCCCTGATTATGAAGTAACTCTTGAATAATTTCGACGTACAAAAATAATAGAAAAAAGTGGTTGGACCGAATAACCCGGTTGTGTAGTTCAATAGCAAAACAAAAATCTGTGTAAAAGTAAACAAAATAAACAAAACAAGCGCGCATGCACACACACACACACACTCGTGCACAGACACATACACATACACACACATACGCACACATACACACACACATCGAATTTCAAAATAAATACAAAATACCCCATGTCAATGCAAAGGAAACTCTCTTTTCTGGTGAGACTAAATTAACCTTAGACCAGGTTTAACAACTTAAACTCCCAGTCTAACTCTATTGTGCATACGGACCCTTGAGTTTGCAAATGTAGAAGAGTGAATTTCTACTCATTCAATGAGTTCAATGAGAGATAACGCGTTTTGGAGTGGAACACACTCTGAAAGGAGTGAAATTTGACTTTTTGATAACAATATTCCACTCTTTTTTTCGGAGTGAACGCTCATTAATTTTAGAGTGAAATTTCACCACTCAAAAGGTGTCCTCTCTTTTTTCTACTCTTTCAACTTGGTTGTCATGTAGCGAGGTACTGTTTGGGTATATTGTTTTGTTACAGTTTTGTTTACACACACACAAGTATTAACGTAACGCCACACCTTTAAAAGCAGCTGTTAAAGTAACTTAACTTCATCATGGCGATGTTTCTTTTCAAATTGAGGCGAAACGTGATAATTAGCCGGTGGAGATGTCCATCACTATTCGGCACACCGCGGGGATCTCGGTAAATCCGAGTTCACGTTTCCATACCGCAAGGTAGAAAAATGGTAACAGTTACCCATAGTCACATTGTGTGACTGGCCTAAATACGAGATGATTTTCTCGAGCAAGAGGTCTATATTTTTATCCTGGATTTTATACTTCTTAATTTGAGATATCAGCATTCATCATAACATAGCCCGAAACTTTAAATGAAAATCCTACTGTTTTATATCACTTATTTAAGAGTATTTCCTGATTTTAATTAAATTCGACTCTAATAGATGTTAACCCAAACCATAATTTTAGATTGAATTATTATTAAGTCAAAAGAAACACACTTAAAAATAGGTAGTCAAATTTGACCCCCGATGGCGGTCAACTGTACACCAACTAGAATTTTAGTCATTTTTGACTACTTTGAAGTCATTTTGTACTAATTTTGTAGTCATATATAAACCTGTTACATTCATAAATTACTACAAATTAGTACAAAATGACTTCGTAGTAGTCAAAAATTGACTACAAAGTGGTTGGTGTATAGTTGACCGTTATCAGGGGTCAAATAAAAAAAAAAAAAAAAAAAATTTTTATCCTGGATTTTATACTTCTTAATTTGAGATATCAGCATTCATCATAACATAGCCCGAAACTTTAAATGAAAATCCTACTGTTTTATATCACTTATTTAAGAGTATTTCCTGATTTTAATTAAATTCGACTCTAATAGATGTTAACCCAAACCATAATTTTAGATTGAATTATTATTAAGTCAAAAGAAACACACTTAAAAATAGGTAGTCAAATTTGACCCCCGATTTTTAAGTGTGTAGTAAAGTCTATAAGCCCAAATTTATTTATAATAGTATAAGACACGTTTTAAGCAGCCTGTCAGTATAGTAATCTTGTATAAAAACGTGTATATTCACCCTAAACATTACAAAGAAATATCATAAGGCAATACTGCTCAAAATATATGAATAATCATTATTACGAATACGATTAAGTACTAAAATGCAGAGTAAAATACTGTAAATATTACAGTATAATACTTTGTAGCTCTGCCCACAAAATACTATAAAATACAGCTTTTACAAGCTCTGTATGACAAAACTTTAAATTTTACAGTTACGTAACACAAAAATATTTTGGCGGATAGGCTTAAGTTGGGGTGGTCGACAGTGTTCTTCATTTTCTACACACTCTCACAAGTTCTGTAATGACTCACCAAATATACACATTAAAAGTGTTTTTATTGAATTCTTTTTAGAGTATACTCTGATTATATACGGTATTTTGTTCGCAGAAGTACTGCCATTAAATACTCTAAAGTGTACAGTATTTTACAGTGCAATCTTATTGTCACGTCCTTGGCACTTACAAAGCCGTGCATCAGTCCTGATTTTACGTAGATTAGCCATACAACATGCCCGAGAAAAACGACTTCTTGTAATGAATAATAAAGACTTCTTATTTAGACTT
>JAMKCH010023491.1:0-20768 GCA_023653785.1 Ophioderma brevispina
GCCACTATGTCAAAGACAATGACGATTCGTTGTTGTACCTGAATGTGTTGGGCTCACACATGCCAACATGGAATCATTGAGCAGCAGGCAACCACCAAATGAAAGCCCTTGGGATTCTCCTCTGAAAACCACGGTGGAAGTGATGAGAAACTTATCCTATCAAAACTTTTCTCTAACAAGCTACATTCCAAGCAAACAGCATGGGATCGCACATTCATAAAAGATGTGGACTTTTTTTGAGGCTCGGAACCTCACATATTCCATATTGAATTGCTTGCAGTGAAGTGCATCATTAAGTGTACAACCTACCACCAGTTTCGTCTAGTCGTCACCTAACACCCACCTTACCCTGCACCTTGTGTTTATAGACTTACATAAGGAACCAGATAATTTTCTCCAGGATCGATGGAATACCGGATCAAACCCGGATTGGCTTTTGCTGCTCCCAGCCAAGGAAGTCAATTCCTAGTGAGAATGCGAAGATCTGTATTACGATACAGATCCATCAAAGGAGGACACTGATGCTAGCACCACAGCTCTCTTTTCAAGGCTGGATGATAAGCGCAAGCCAGGTGGACTGAGACCGATGGAAGAGCAGAGTAATCTGTTAGCCGACTAACTGGAAGATCATTACTAATTGTTGGACAGGTATCCAGTATCGTACTTCTGACCGTCGTGGCTCATTCTCTTGGAGGAAATGAAAGAGGCTCTTGAAAACTCCTCAAGTCTGGCAAAGTCCCAGGGGACACATCGGACACCGCAATTCATTCCATTACTCAGTAGGGACTAACTGCCTCCTGAATTCCTCTCATACTGCCTTGAGAAGTGCAAGATCCCAAAGACCTGCCGTAAAGCAATTGTAGTAGCACTGTCGAAACCAAGCAACAAAAGGACCTACCGTTCCATCTCTCTGCATTTCCAACAGCTACACGAGGACTGATTCATAGCTAGGATAATTCCCCCTCATAGATCGCGGCATGGTACCTTTTAAAAGTGGTTCAGTTATGACATAAGTACGAGCTGTTAGAAATAATTCTTAGCCCTCTTCTGGGATTTTTAAATCTTATTCACATATTATTATTTGCACTTCACCGAGCAAAATACCATAATGGGAAATAAGGCATTATTAATGTGCCCAATCAATTGATGCATACAGGTTTCAGGCAGGAAGGTTTGATTTATTCAAAAAACACCCACATTTTGAACATTGCTTAGCTGACACTATTAAATAGTGGTATCCATTGTAAGATTGGAATCTAAGTAATACCAGAAATTGGCTTCGTGAACCGAATTAATTGACATCATCAAGGTATATGCGTTTTTTATCATTAATCTGTTTAGTTTGGTGTGGTCTTCACATAAACATAAGGTTTGTTTTGGCTGCCATTAAAGTGATAGCATTGTTGCATTTGGAACCAGTTACACACTTCTTTCAAGCTCACAATTTAGAGTATTATACAAGCACAAGGTTTGGGTTTGAGTAAAATACAGTAGTGTCATCCGCAAATAAAATGAAAGCTAAACAAATTGATGATAAAGCAGATATCATTCATGTAAATAATAAGAGTAAAGGGCATAATATGAGCCCTGAGGAACACCACATTTACAGATTCACTGGTATCGGACATATTGAATTATATGAAAACAATGCTTTACTATTTGAAAGGTAATGGAGAACCATGCATGGGACCACTCCACGGAAACCATAGTGATATAATTTGTCAAGTAGATGTCATGATTGATGGTATCGAATCCTTAGATAATCCATGAAAATCCCAAGAGTATAATATCTTGGCAATGGCTTTGCTTATATCATTATGAAAATCAATAAGAGCCATATATGTGGAATGTTTGTTCGAAATCCATATTCATATGTTTTATATAGATATTATTTTTACTCAAAAAGTCATAACACCTTCATGTACAATTCGTTCATATGACTTTGAAAAAACTGGCAGTACAGATATACAGAAACAGGTCTATAATTACTAAATAAGTCGGGATTGTCTTTTTTATAGATGGGAGTGACCTTTAGCAACTTTCAAACCACAGGACAATTCCAGTACACAGAGAAATGTTGAAAAAATTGTAAGTGGAAGTGAAATTTCGTCCGCAATTTGTTTGACTAAAAGATTTAATTCCGTCAATACCCGGGCTTTTTCTAATTCCAAGTTTTCGTATTCATCTTTATATTCCTCTTCGTCGTAGGTGAAGGACCTACATTTGCAAAATATGATTGAACCCGTTTGCTATCTGTTGGGGTCAGAAATGGTCGTACCATTGACTGTGAATTATGACAGGGTGGTTCTTCGGAGGATCTAAGGAAGACTATCAAAATGTTCCATGATGTTGCTCATATTGCCTTTTTCATTTTTACTTGAAAACTCTAAAGTAGTTAAGCTTCGTCCATTGAGAGAGTTGTTTAATTTGTTACGGTTAGGTTTTATATTTAAGAAAATTTCTTCAAGTCTCTGTATTGATTTCTTATACAATTAATTCCTTTTTGAAGACATTTCATAAAGAGTGGGTTATCGAGGATAGTCATGAGTGTTCCTTTTTTTACGTTTTTAATATTTTAATCGGAAGACATTATATAAACTTCTTGAAACTATTCTCATAAACTTGCAGGAGGATTGCATCATCAGATGTAATAAATTGTCCCCCCCCCCCCCCCCACTTTAATCACCAATTTTTGTTTAAGTTTTTTAATATTTTGGTCCTTCATATCAAGTATTTCAGTACACTCATTGTCCTCTTTATTTCTATACAATTTCAAATTGTAGAAAAAATATTGGTAAGTGATCCCTTATGTATATAATATAATTCCAGATGCTGCTTTGTATGCGAGTTCGTAAAAATATTGTCAATTAGAGTTGCGAATTAGGGTTTTCGTAGGTATGGTAATTACTAGGGTACATTGGAATAAGTGTAAAATATTATAATCGCTAGTTGGTACATGAAAACATCTTCATTAATAAAATTTATACATTGAAAGTCAACCATTAATGTACACTAATTTGTTTTCATTCTTGTTATTTTACTCAGAGTAACTATCAGGCCAATTGTTAATTCTTGTAACATCTTGATCCGGGGGTCTGTATATAAAATTTACCAACATAATATCTTGATTTGCCTTCTTTCTCTATCTCGATTAAAAAGACTTTCAACGTAATCTGGGTGTTTACTTCATGCAAGTCATCTCTAACATTATAAGTAACTATTTACATTATATATATAAAACATACACATCAGCATCTTTTGTTTAGTATGGTTATGAATTCGAGATTGTAACCATCCATATGAAAATTCATGAGGCTTATCTTTGAACCATGTTTCAAACAAGGCCTATGATGTTAAAGTTTATTGAGATTCCCGAAGAAGTCTTTCAGAGATTCGAAACTTCTTATATAAAACTCCAATATTTATGTCAGCAAATGAAATTTTGACTAGTTAGTCTACTAATTTCTTTTAGTTCATCATCACAGAAATAATTTGAATCACTTTTACAATCATTACCTAAAAGTGTGTATTTCTTGTCAAGCGGGTTAAATTTTAAATCATCAAAAGTTAGTTTTGATCTATCTTTTATTATAGATAAGTTTTCGAATGTTCTATATAATTCTAACAAATACTCTTTGTCTTCAATTATATGATTAAAAGGTAAATGAAGATTATCATTGCACGCTTTACAGTGCCAATAAGCATTATTATTTGTTCGAAATTCTTTAACAGACAAATTACTACAACACTTATGTACGAAATTCTTACACAAACTACACGTCAATTTTCTATGGTTCTTCTTTACATATTTGAGACACACTGAACAATTACAAGACATAAAAATACAAAGATTATAATACAAAAAATAAAAACTGTAAAAACAGCTGGATTATTATGGTTTACCATAAATATATAAGGACAATAATTTATAGGGCAAGGCAAGATTGTTTTCCACTACACTTCGTGTATGCATGCGAGTGCCTGACTCTCGTTTCAATTTGAAAATAATATACGCTTAAATCGGAATAGGCATCTTTAACCAAAATCTCACCATATAACAAAATAACACAATACCAAAATCCATAAGAAGGGAAACATAGCAAGAAATCATACATTTGTATGATATCGAATATATCTTTACCTTTATACCCATAGGTAACCTGTTTACCAAGAAGCTGCTTGGGAGCCTCTTTAGTTGTTTTTATTTTAAGACCCCCTTATGTCCAGCAAAAACCTGAGGTTGTTCTCGGGTGTGAAACCAAACCTAATAACATAATTTGTTTACCAATAAACAAAGAATTTTGTATATCACTACCAGAAGTAATATTTTGTGAAACGAAACAGGCTCACTGCATCCATACTTTACTATTAAACATATTACATCTCGTAGAAACCCTAAACAAATAAACAGGGTATTCGTTTCGAATTTTAGAATAAGCCACCACCAGATGTTATATTTTGTGAAACGAAACCTAACGAAATAGGCTCATTGCATCCATACTTTGTAAAAAGCCTAAACAAATGAACAGGTATCCGTTTTGCACTTTATCATAAACCGCCACCAGAAGTTATATTTTGCGAAACGTAACAAAACAGATTCGCTGCACATATACCTTATAATTAAACCTTTGCACTTTTTGAAAACTCTGAACAAAAAAAACTGAGTATCGGTTTCGCATTTTATTATAAGCCACCACCAGAAGTAATATTTTGCGGATCGAAACGAAACAGGCTCACTGCACACATGCATCATTATTTAAACTTATTACACATCGTTAAAACGCTAACAAGCCAACAAAGTATCCGCTTCGTATTTTATTGAAGAAATTTCATATTTTCTGAAAATGTGCCAGTGACGCTTCAACTAAGCTCGATGCCCTCTATTTGACAATTGTCGACTTTTGTCATTACTTGTTCTTCCTTTCTTGAACAAATGTTATTAAGGTATAGAGAAATGGGTTTATTGCCGAATTAATCGGTATAATGAAAGCTACAGTCCAAGCATATACAACTGGGTTCATTTAATAAGTTTACACTGCGCAAGAATGCAGATTATCACAAGGGGCACCCAGGTAAAAAAATCCGTCAATACAACGGCGGACATCTTCATGGCCATTCGCACTTCAGCTTTATCGTTTTGTGTTCGTCCAGCCTTTTTTGCTGTTTGTTTTGCAATTCCAAAAATTTGTATGTAAAAAAAAGCGACAATACAAAAACATATTAGGTTAATTTCTATAAACACTATTATTGAGAGATATGTCGCCAATTGGTCACCAATAATATCCGAGATGGTATAAATAATAGGTGGCGTTGGTGTCCATAAATATTCAAGTCCAAATGTCCTAACTGATTTAAAAGAGAAATCAGAAAAATCGATCTCCAAAGAAACGCTTTCCTTGAATGTAATGTGATTGACATACACTTCAATTTCTTTTGTCTTTAATGAACTTATAGGTCTGCGCACCATTGGTATTCCGACGCATACCTCTGAAACTTCCAAAATATCTGTAAGCATTTCAGACAGCAACGTGGGAACTACACTGAGTGTTATACCAATCAACCAAATAATCGCCAAGCAAATCTTGACCGTCTTTGGTCGCAAGCGCCGAATACTGAGAGGATACTTAACTCCCTGAAACCTATCAAAACTTATAAATGTAATAAGAAACACTGATACCTCACTTGACAACATTGAGAGAGTAGCCGATAGTTTGCAAACATAACCCTCCCTCCATCTGTCTGAATAAGATGGAAAATAATCTGCAAAATAAGCATCGGCTGATGCCAAGAGAACCATGTTAACTCCCATAAGGAAATCTGATAGTGACAAATGTAATATCAACAGTCTCTGGACTTTGTTAGATTGCTTATCAATCAAACGAAGATAAAATACAATTGAATTGCACACAACAGCAAATAAACCAAGGAACCACATTGATAACTGTAGAGGGATGTTATCCAACATTCTTTTGCAGGTGAGATATGCCGGATATTTAGAAATGCATTTTTCAAATTCAGCAAAACAACATGTGGCACTTTCATCAACTAATATTGTTGAGTTATCTAGTCCAGCGAAAGATGATTTTGAAACTATTGAAAGGCCATTCGATCTTAAATCTAAAGTCTGTATATTAGCTCCTTCAAATGTTTCGCTTTCGATGTTTGAATAACGTTATTTGACAAACTTGACAAATTGCAAATAGTGATATGTCAAAGATCCCGCTGTAAAAACTTGTATCATATTATGTTGAAATTCAAGACTACGAAGCGCAGATAAACCCCAAAAACACATAGCAAGATTTATAGTCGATTATTGGCCAGTACAAGCGTGGCGAGTTTGCGTTGCTCACTAAACAAGCCTGGCTCAATATGACGTAAGGTGTTGTTCTGTAGGTGGAAGGAAACTTCAATTCCGGGAGCCCTTGAATATTTCAATAGGCATGTCTGTTAGAATGTTATTACTCAAAAAAAGTGAAAAGAGAAACTGGTAAGTGAAGCAAATGTATCCGGTTGTTTAAAGATTCAACTTATTCATGGTCAAATCAAGTATTGTAATTTGTAGTGAAATCCAAGTGTTAAAGTTAGGAGATTGTTGTAAGATATGGCAAAAGTTGTAGGGCAATCTGTGTTCGGAAGGCATTGATTGGCAAAGATGTTGATGTTGTTGGCTCAAATCTAAGACAAAACAAGTGAGTCATGTTTTCAAATGTTCTATGGGGTAAATCCAGAATGCGATTATTGCTTAAATATAACTCTTTAAAGCCATCGATGAAGTATTAATTTGTCTGGCAGCACAGAAAGATAGTTGTTGTTTAGTTTTAAACTCAACCAAATGACAAGATCGTCAAAGATTTCCTCGGATATTGAAAGATGCGATTGTTTTGGAGCTAAAGTTGGGATAGTTTCACCAGACCGTTGAAAAACGTTGAGAGGCAATGAGGTCAAAAGGTTTTTTGAGGTACAAACACAACAGACGAAACCTACATTGAAAATCGTCTCAGACAGGGATGTTAGCTGATTGTTGTGAAGATACAAAGGTGTCAACGAAAGATTGTTAAAAACACAATCTCCAAAAACGCTTAGTTGATTGTTTAAAGAGGCTAAGATCGTCTTCAACTGAGTCAGCCCATTCAATACGGTTGTCGGCAGCAATTGTAAGCTGATGTTCCTGAGATATATGTCCTTCAACTGAGTAAACCCCTAAATAACTCAGTGGCAATGCTCTCAGCTGATTGTATCCGAGATATTCCAACTGAGCCATGCCAGTGAAATACACCTCATGCAATATAGTCAATGATTGACCTAAGGTGTTTTTCTTTCAATTGGGAAAGATTACTAAATAAATCAAACAGGAAGAGTACAGTCAACTTATTGAAGAGAGGCGTACGATCTCTAGCATAAATAACTCACCAAACATATTCACCTCTGGTACTGAGTCAGTTGATTGTTTTTGCTAATGTAAATCTTTTAACTGACTCAGACCATTAAGCCTCCTATGGCAAAATACCTCAACTTATTTCGATTGGTGAAGGTCTAAAAGCGTTGTACTTGATAAATACAATCGAATATACCATGAGGTATGACGAAGTTGATTACCTGAAAGATGGAGCTTCTCCAACTGAAATAAACTATCAAATGTCATTGGGTAGAGCTGAGAGAAATAGGCAATCGATGTACTTAAGTCTAATTCCTTTAATTCATAGAGTCCGAAAAGGCGTCAGTTGGTAGCACTCTAATTAAACCTGTCATGATTGGTAAAAGGAAACACATCAGGGTCATACCTTATCAAAGTTACTGATTCCGTTGTATTGTCACATTCAGGCCTACAACGTCTGTAACCTAGAGTGCACGTGCATCCGGGATGCAATCAATATGGTAAACAGTGTAAGAAAAGTGCAGAATTTCCATGGTATCTTCCTCTCAACTTTATCATATTTCAGAGACCACATATTAGTCAGTGTAACTAGTTAACATATTACTATGTTGGCTTTTATGGAGATTGCTAATTTTGAATTTTTAAAGTCAGCTGTCACAAGAACAGAAAATCCATGTTGGCATTTTTGTAAAACGATATAAGGCAGCCATCTTGGATAATTCAAAATGGCCGCCATTTTGAACATATAAGGTGCTAATCTTGGTTTTTAAAGCACCTAGAAACATAATTCCACATCTAAACCCATTGTTGGAGGGTTTCATCTCCAGCAACAACATTGATCATGTGGCTGTGACGGCCAATCTTGCAAATCAAACTGGCCGCCAAGGAGTTGTTTTTTGAGATACATGTCTCTGAAACAGTAGAAGCATGATTATGGCATCTATACCCATGTTTTCATGTCCAGAAATAAGTAAGAACATTAATCACAACAATGGACCAGGTGGTTGTGGAAGCCATTGAATTCCAAAATGGCGCCCAAGGGGGAAGAGTTTTTCTTTTTGCCCAAACCACCCGGTCTTAATACCAGTAAATTATGATTCTAGGGTCTATAGCCCAAGGCTATACCCATGTTTCAGGTCAACTATAACATTGTTAACAAAACGGATCATTTCGATAGCACCATCGACTTTCAAAAATGGCTGCCAAGTAAAAGAGTTGCCTACAAAAGGTAGCGAAAACACATAGTAGTGTATATAGCTACAAGTGTGCCCTGCAAAAATGGTAAGGTTACAAGTGCGTGTGAAATTAGTCTTTAACCATTGCGTAAACATTTTATCTTACATTTTCTGACACTGAAACTTTTTAACAGGCTCGCAATTCAAGATGGCGCCCAGTATGGCTGCATTCAAAGATCTTAAAAAGCTAGAAATTACCACAAATATCTCTATATTAAGTTAACATCCGTAAGTTTGATAAAAAGTAAAAATTTAAAGTACGGGATATTATGTCTTCAAGTTGCCTATTAGGTCATATCTGATGTCTTTTGTTTGTAAACATGCTTAAACTTCAAGATGGCAGCCACAATGAATACTTTCAAAAATCTCAAAAAACACGATAATATGTTAATTTGCAATTCCCGAAATTTACGATGTGAAAAAGTGCCGAGATATATCTTTAACATTAGAAAGCATATTTGACATTTTATTTGGTTAATTTTTTGTAAAGATGTGTTTAGGATGGGAGTCACATACATACAAATATATGGCAGTTTATAGGTTTTAAAGATCGGTGAAGATGCCCATATTTGCCACGATATTGAATTTATGCAAGTTTAACAACAAAAGAGAAATCAGATCCTGACTTTCTAACAATGTAGTCAGAGTAGTGAAAGACAAATATCGTATGTCCATTCATTGATTTCAATTTCATGACAATTTTTATAAGTTCAAAAGATCTTGTACGGTGGTCATTTGGGCGCCATCTTGGATTTTAAGTAGGTTAACAAATAAAAAAATATGAGTTTCTCATGGCCAAAGACATAGATCTCGCCATACTTTAATGACACTGTTTAGCAGTTTATGGATTCTTCTTATTCTTATCGTGTTCCAAACACTGTGGGGTTCAAATAGATCCAGCAGAGATGGGTACAACGTCTGGCTCTGCTTCACCGAATCCGCAAGGTCTTTTGTGCATTGTTGCTCCCGCAGTGGGCAGGACCAAGAGATGTCCATTGTCTGAGTACTGTTCCACAACACACAGGTATAGTTGTCTGATCTGATTCCAGGTAGCCCAACTTCTGCAAGGAAACCTTGAATCGGGCCAATTCTGGTTCTAATCTGTTGAGGCATTGCCATTTTAGCCCATGAGGAGTCAGCTACAGGTGGGAGATCATAACAGGTTCAATACCAATAGTATGTATCTTGCTTGGTTTGATGTCAAATCTTTCTTTTACAAGGAGACAGTCTCTTAAGCCTCTGGTGGAGCAATTCTGCTAGGAGTATAAGTTTCATTGTGTTGGACGGAGAATCCAGTAAAAAGCCGGCAGTGAGGCATTAACGTGAATCAAGCTTATTGGATGGGTTGATCTTTCCAACGGGCAAGCATACTCTGCACATGCGTAGCAACAGGGCAAGTGCCGTCGATCTTAGGGTAGGTGGGCGAGCACCCCATCTTGTGCCATGAGTTTGTCAAGCTATTATTGCGTGAACATACGTTAATCTGGTCTCTCGATGTGGGTCTTATAAGAGAGAGTGAGAGGTCCAAGTTCTTGGATGATAGCCTGGTATATGGCCCCCCAAAAATTATGTTTTATACAAGGTTTCGGAGTTTCGGAAGGGGGCCATTTTGAAATGTGAGCATGCGTTGAAACAAAATGACAGATATGATGTTCTATTTAAGGGGAAGGGAATATTTTTGGTATTAGTTTACACTTTTCTGTAACTTTATGATGATAAAAATAACTATGAAACACTGGCAATTCATAAGTTTTTGGTTTTGAAGGTGGCCCATATATATTGTATGTAGGTAATAAAATGCTGCCATATGTGGCTTTCTAATAGACAAGGCCATCTTATCTATTTCTTTTCTTAATGATATTTGGATGCTAAACCAAATATATTATTTACATTTATATTACAGATATATGACAATATGTAGGTTTAAAGGTCTCATAAGGGGTTACCACCTGGAAATTGGAGCATTTTAACAAAACAAAAATACTATATACCGATTTTAATGGTCAATGCATAGAGACCAATCCCGTACTCTAACAAAGAAATACTGGACCGAAACCTCTCTGGTATAGTCCGGCGCAGGTCAAGTCTTGCGGTCGAAGATAACAAGATGCTCCTCACTGTTCCTCGTACAAAAGAAGGTCAGTCGGGTGACAGGTTTTAGCAATGCAGCCCTAGCCAATGGAACTCTTTTCCCATCTATGTCGCCATGTCCATTTTACTTTTAAGAAAACAATGAAAATTTCCATAGAGTTGCGCATGTCCTTAAATTGGCATTATTGTCTCATGTAATTTTTTTATTGTGATACTGTTTCTTATCCTATAGATTAGATGATAGTGTTTTACCTCAAGGTTTATATCTTCATCTATCATCTATCGTGTGTAGGCCAAACAAAATTATTTTTATTGGTAAACGCTTTTACCTTAATAAGACACTATATCAAATGATGTTTGTTTGGTATGTATAACACATTTGATCGATGATATAACCAAATATCCAAACAAGTATGGTATTAAGAGATTTTAAAAACATCTTGAGATGGCCCAATAGACCCCATCTTGAAATTGGAGCGTGCTAACAAAGCACTATTATCAGAGGGACTTGTCTAATGTCAAAGACCTAAGCTAAGATTATAGTACAATTTTATTATACTTTTCTGATGTGTTAAAACAAAACTATAATATTAGAGCTATTATGTAATTAAAGTTTAAAAGATTGGTAAAAGGTGGCCATATTGGCAGCACAATCTTTAAATTTTGAGCTTGTTGGAAAACGAAATTACCAGATAATAGTTATAAAGGAAAGTAAAGAAATATCAAGACTTCAATTTGCACAATTTATCACTTTTTTAAAAGGCAAACTGTCTGTACATACTACACTGCTATAGCGCCATTTTGAAATTTAAGATGGCTGCCATAACAAGTGATCCAATGTTCTATGAAAAATTTATTGAATTTATAGACCAGGAAACATGGATATAAACACGGAATTTATGCCTCTTCAGTTCGGAACAGGGATATGAGGCAAAGCGAATTATTGGTGGCCATTTTGAAATTTAAGATGGCTGCCAAAACCAGTTGATATGATGTTGTTATCAATGATCTTATTGGATTCCTTGACCCTTAAAACATGGATATAGACACCAGAATCATGCTTCTACGAGTCTCAGAATCCGAGATATCAGCAAAAAATTGGTGGCCATTTTGAAATCCAAAATGGCCGCCATAGGGGAATTTAAAAAAATGCCAACATTGATTTTCTTATTTGGTAATCCATAAGCTTTCAGAAAATGTATAGTTTTCCTAATCTCCATAAAAAGCCAACAAAATTACATAAGGAACCTGACTATATAGGAAGAATATCATCTTCTGATAAAGATGATTCAGAGCCAATGATGTTCGGGCAATCTAGAGCCGAAGTAGAACTTGCTTTGACTTTCAACCTCACTTGAGTATTTACATAGTGAAATCTAAATGCGTTCGACTTTATCAATAAAGTACAGTGTCTTGAATTTAAAGAAAATAAAACAAACTTCTTGGTAAAACAACGGCCATTGACCTTGCCCAACCTTTCAAGATACAGGTAGGAATATGCACTGCTTTCACCAGAATGTATTAGCTCTATAGATACCCCGATTCCATTCAATACGTTAATTTGTGTGCTACAGTTAATTATTGTATCAATGGTAGTAGTTTTAATATTAGAATTTGCATTCTTTCCGGGGGTACTCGCAATCTCTTTCATGGTTAAAACGGGGTGCTGTTGCTGTGATGTTGTTAGTTGTGATTATGACTGGGTCAGTTGTAACACTCACATAGTCTGCATAGCATGCGTCAAAAGAGGTATTTTCCACTGCAATGGTATGCGTTATGGCAAGGAAACATATATAAGTATGACACAAAAAGAAAATCATCTTGCATCCCATTGCTTATCAGAACTTTACAATCAGGTCAAATACACAAATGCATCACCACATATAATAAAAATAAAGATTCAATTGAATCAACATTTTAAAACTCCAGATTTGGAAGGGAAACACCATTAGCCATTTATGTCAAGTAATGCGCAGCCCTATAATTTTTTAAAAGAGTATAATGTATATATTGTTTACATAAACAATTTCATGCTTGGTACATTCCATCGATTTGGATCGATACTATTATGTTGTTCCGATTTGAAGCCTGCTTAATAATAATAATAATAATGAGATTTATATAGCGCCTTTTACACAAGTGGACAAAGCGTTGTTGCCTATTATTATTACGCTGCCATCAGGTAATTGTCACAATCATTTCGTTTCACCTTGGTCGGCAGCCGGCCAAGCGCACAATCCTATCAGCACTTAGATTGTAATATTCCCCCTAACAGCTACCCGAATATCGCTTGGGTCGACGAGGCAAGTGAGGTAAAGTGCCTTGCCCAAGTGCACAACACATTGGCCACAGCGGGGCTCGAACCGACAACCTTCAGATCATGCTTCTTACCAATGACCAATAACAGTCCAAATCTAAGGAAAAACAGAAAGATACGTGTGATATGATTAACTAAGCGTCAAGAAATGTAGACTGATTTTATTATTTTTAAAAGTATTTCACATGTGTAATTTCTGTTCCCTAATTTACTGAATTTTAGTTAAAGTGTAGGCGTTAACACTTAAGTGGACAACGGGGGGGGGGGTTCCTAGTGACCCTCAAACCACATTTTTCAGGTTTTATGAATAACGATATACTTTTTCCGACTCATATTTTTTGTCTAACGTTTGGATACGCAACTTTTCATGAAAAAAAAATTAAAATCCATCACCCCGTTAATTAGATAAATTAGTGCGGGTCCCTAGGAACCCCCCTTGTCCACTAACGGGAGTTTCAGTATAAAAATATTAATTAATTAAAGCAATTAATTATGATTATTTTTCCTGTTTAAACATTTACATATTCACGTAATTAAACAACAAATATTAATATAAAAGTCAGTTAACCCTTTATATGCTGATAGCGATCACCTTGTTTATCGTCCCGCCACTGTACAAACCAATGGGAAAGTTACACGGCAAACAATGCCTCCCACCAAAAAATATGACATATTAAAAAATGACATAATTTGTGTTCAATATAGGTAGATTGGACCTTTTAGAACACACATTAACAACTTTTCATTTCACATTTCCGAATTTGAAAATAATGTTTTGCCCCTAATTTTTAGGTTTCTTTGTAGAATTCTTTTGGGAAAGTCCACCTTGTCCACCAACGGATGTAGGAAGACCTTGTCCACTTAAGTGTTAAGAATTTGCCCCTACATTCCTACAATAACAGTCATAAAAATATTTTACTGCACCGGTTCCTCTAGGGTATTAAGGTTGAAAACGTTTTGCAGACCTGTATAAAGGTTGTACCAGAAAACCGCTTGTATAAGTATGTGACATCAGAAACAAATGTGAAGCGAATCCAAAATAAAATAAATCATCATCATCATTATCACCATGCAATGTCACCCACTGCTGTGTGTAGCCCTCCTCCAGCATCTTACCGTGAGCTGAAGCACTTTCCTTTTCATTGCTTTTTGGACTGTGATCAATTTATGTTCCATTTCCGTAGTTGTTGACTATGTCTCAGCTCCATAAATAATAGTTGTTAGCATAATTATATTGATCATATCCTCTCCTCCTTAGAGATATAGGAATGTTCAGTCAACACATTTTTGTGCATTCCAAAGCATCTCCACACTGCCTTTATTCGGGTGAGGACCTCCTCAGCTGTGTTGTTGTCCATTTTCAGTGTTTGTTTCAGGTATTTATAGCTTCCAATTTTCTCGATCGGATGATCCTATACTGTAATTGTGCGCTTGTTTCATGATTGGGCATGAACTTTGTTTTACCCTTATGGATCTATAATCCTACCTGTTTACTTTCTCTATACAAGCTGTTCAGCTGAATTTCCAGATCCTTTACAGGTAGTTGTCAAAGCAACGTCATCTGCAAATTGTATTTCTGTTAACATCTCTCCATCAACGGTGATTCCATATTCTTGTAGGTTGGCTTTCTTGAATATTTCTTCTACTGTTGCTGTGAATATCTTCGGAGATAATGTATCTCCCTACGTAACCCATCTATTTTCAACTCTCTGGAGACATCATTATCTATGTGTATTCTAGCTATGGCGTCAGTATAAACGTCATTAAGTATGGCTATAAATCTCTCCTGTACACCAGTCTTTCTCAGTGCTTCAAACATATCTTCATGTTTTATGGAATCAAATGCCTCTTGGTAGTCCATGAATCCAAGACAGAGATCAAGTTGATATTTATTTGACTTTTCAATTAGTTGATTTCTAGCCTGTAGATGGTTTATGGTGGAAAACCCTCTCAAATCCTGTATGTTCTCTGGGTTGATGCAGATCCAAGGTATCTTTCAGTTAAACATTTGTGTAATAACTTTACGCTTACGTGAATTCCCTTCAATACAATATGAAAGTACATCGTTTCATTATTTGTAATTTTCGTTCATGTAATTTGAAACGAAATAAACTTAGCAAATGCGGGCATTTCCCATACCGGTATCTTCTTATACACTGACTATATATTTTATTAACCATCTTCTGACCAAAGGGATGTGCCCCCCATGGATGATTCCGTGTTGGACATAAACGCAAACGAATATGATCTTTTATGTAACGTAAGTTTATCCTTTACGGCAATTTTAGCAACACAAAAATGGAGGTACCGGGACCACTGTGTGGGGTGGCTGGTGTGTGGGGGGGGGGGTCAGGGTTCCCCGTCAAAGTCGGAAGGTACGGGGGGTGCCACCTGCCTATACTATGCTGTGTAAAATGCCAAAATGGTACTTATGTTACTTATGATGATTACTCTACTGATTTTTTAGAGTAATAGCATGAGTATGCTTATTTGGCACCCATTATTGCTAAGTAAATACCAATTTTAATTTTGCTTGCATGAATTGCGAAAACCCCTTGATTTTGGAGACTTTTCAGATACGACATCTATTATACTATTTATACACACTCTGTTATGACGTCACTATGACGTGATATTATTAAAACATGATATGTTTGTAATTCATTTAAAGAAAGCACATATGTAGCTACACACTGATACCAAACAAAATGATGTTTGTCCATTAATTACGAAAAAATCAGTAGGATGGTAACCACCCACTTCCATTGGTCGTGAATGTAGTAGAAAAACCCTTATACTCTCTAGTCCGGTGTCCTTTGTAATGATAGTAAAATAATACATGACATACCAGTTATTGTTCTAATAAATTTTTGAGATTTTGTTAACTACTGATAACTTCTTTCAATGTTCTTACAATTATAAAGAAATGCTTTTCTTGGGTAATTTTTACTAATAAATATAACGCTTTATATAGCGCTGAAACTTGACAATTCAGTGTCATGAGACGTAGTTCTTTTATGTTTGGAATATTTTCGGTCCATATTTGTTCCCAGTCAAACCTGATGGATTTGAATTTATTGTCACCAAATGATTCACATATTGGTTTCCAATAATCGCATACCGATAAGAAAAATTGATGTTCACGTTTTCAGTGTAAATAGAATCGTTATCGTGATAAAACACTATATCATCAGTACACATGTCAGGCTTGTTATTTTTCCACATAATAGGAATTGTTTGATTTAAGACTACATATAACAAGCATTGGTTTGATGCTTAAATATATGTTTTATTCCATCAAACGATACGAAATTTCCATTTTCATTGAATAAATCTGAAGGATATAAAATGCCTAGTTTTGCCCATTCCTTAGAGTAAATTGTTTTGACTCTACTAACAATACATTCATTATTCCAAATTATCAGCTCCCTCCAGTTTTTAACTTGATGGGCAAACTGTATATTTTTGGATGTAAAACAAACTTTCATCACATTACGGTAGAACGTAGGCATAGGCAAGAAGTCAATTTGAAACCCCAATAACGTATGTATTCAAGCACCCCAACATGAAGGTGACGGATATTTATCCAAAATAAATTGTATGCTTTGTTTTGTTTTGCAATGTTTACTACGTGCGCTTCGTAAAGAACATAATTTATTCTTATTCATTTATATCAATATGTATAGACCAACAACAAACATTTAATAAAGTGTAACTATAATAGACAATTATTGACAAATCATGGTCGTCAATAAATGAAATTAACGTCTGATGCTTGTCACTGATATATAATCGCCACTGACAAGCTTTCGCGTGACTTTCGGACCCGGTCAGATAGAGTTGATTCAGATTTTTTGTACACTAGAGATTGCGCAAAATACTTGTAACGATTTATGCACCAAAATATTCCTAACTAAATTGTCTAGTTGGTGACTAGTTTATAATATAGGTTTATTTTTGAAAAAGACGAAAAAAACGTGAAAAATACGATCCATACAAGCATTTTTCTTACCTTATCAGCTGGCTCAATTATCGATTGCTACTGTCAAGTCATGCCACACTCCAGGCACTCAAAAACTAATGAGCTAAGGGATCTCTTTTGTGAGGAACCCGTTTCTAACATCAGATCGACCACCTGATTCGTCGATTTCGCGATATCCAGGGTACCGCGAAACGGTTTTTCATTCCTTGTTCAAGCCAATCGCAGAGCCTTTAACACAGCGTTTGGCTGCTGGGGAGTCCTATGACGTAGCGCATGTCTAAGAATAGCCGGCCAATTAGTGATGCGGATACGGAATCGGCGGCGCTGTGTCCGAGCAGTACAGATGCTATGGGAGCATAAATGGTGTGAAATATCCTTTAAATACAAACAAATGATTGGAATTTTAAGTAATAACACTGATTTATTTTTGATTTTATCAATTCGGTCGGTTCAAGGGTCTTGAATGTCCAAAATACAATTACAATGACAATTACAATCAAATGTACTGAAATGTTCTTTATAATAGTGTACTTAGGTGCACTTGATGTGCACAATGAAAATAGCGTTGTAGTTCAACGTGGATATGTCTTCACAGCGAAGATTCCAAAATGACAGCATGCAATATATCTACAATAAAATTCAAAAAAAAAAAAGCGATTGCTTTTTAATAGAATATTTCAAAGCATCAGATCTAGCAACAGTACCAGCCTTTTCAACCTCATTCCTAACCTTGTCCAATTTGTATCCCCTGTCGACAAAATGATCCACCAGTTCGTTACATCTCTTCCTGAAAGTATGGTCGTCCGAACAGATCCTTCTAAGGTGCAAAGCCTGACTATATGGTATATTGGATATAGTGTGTCTAGGGTGACAGCTTTTTGGATGTAAATACATGTGATAGTCCGTGGGTATAAATCAGTAGTTATTTCGTGGGTATTTCTCTGAGCTTTACTTTAAATTAGGGAATTGATTTTATTAGGAGAAATTTCACAGGTAAATTGATATGGCTGTGTACATGATTGGCAAGGAGCAATAATAAAAACTGTTGAGCTCATCCCAGGAACCTGTCCAAATCATAAATATATCGTATATATATCTATACCCCACGCAAATGGGCGGAAAGAAGCATTGCCGAGAAGCTCTTTTTCAAAGCCACCCCATAAAGATTATCGCGTAAGGAAGGCGCGAATTTTGCCCGCGATAGATGTCCAGAAGTTTAAAAAAATTCACATATTGAAGGTAAAGACATTGGGCGTAAGCGTAAGCTCCAACATTTGTATGAGACTCTCAGTGGATGGACACTTGTTGGGGCGACTATCTAATGGTTCCCTACAAGCCTATATGCCTTCCTTGTGTGGTTGTATTATGCGGTATAGAGAGCCTGGACATCAAGGGTGACCAAAAGACTCTGAGGTGGAATGTTTTGAAGTGTACCCAACTTATGATGAAGTCAGTGCTAATCTTGAATATAGGATGGAAAAGATTGGCAAAAATTGTCCTATGAGATCGTCAACCAACCTCTTGTAGGTCTACTAATGCAATTATTTGAGTGGTTGTAGAAGAAGATGCGCATGCAATACTCGGTGAGACAGGAAATTACATCAGGACCATAGATCATCTTATTTGTCATGTGACACGATTGCTTTTGGATTTTGTTCCTTGGTTTAGCTTTTTTATTTTTAATATTTTTTCACTGACCTTGAGGAGAGCTTGGGTGTACAGAGGCGAACAGCTGGCGAAGTAGTAAAGCTGTACTTCGTTCCAATATATACCAATTTACCTGCAGCTTGTATCTCTTAGAGATCCTACTTCAATTTCCAAACATGTTCCATTCGTCGCATCTTTGGCTACTATATATATATCTATATATATAGGATATATACCTATATAATACCCTAATATATATATATTATTATATAATAGATATATATATCAGGCACTGATGAGAGCCCATCACTAGTTTCCTGGATGTTGTCCTACTAATCTTAGTTGTTATCGTTATAATCCGACATTAGCGGTTACACAGTTTGGCCTTTGGGCCCTTTTACGCATGCGACTCACCGACTTGTCAAACTGATATATTATATATAAAAAAAATATATCTATAGATATTATATATAGTATATATATATATTATATATATATCTATATATATATATTATATAGTATATATAAGTGTATGTACTTAATCATATATATAAATATATTGTAATATATACTAGTAAAGCATTGATCCATATCATAGCATAATACCTGTCGAGTTGGACACACACAAATTACATGATAGGTTCTACATCATCTTACCTAATGTGACTGTAACTGCAACTCTGTTGTTGGATGGATCAACCCAAAAAAAACAAAAAAAGGGGGGAAAAAATAGTGTCTTTTAAAGAAACAACCATCGCTTAGCAAGCGGGTGTTATATATTAATATGTAGTGTAAGACTTGAGATCAAAGGAAAGGAAATATTCGAATTATATACCGACAGTATATATGTCAGGCATTAAACCATGCTCATGCATCAACTTTAAATTTTGAAAGTACATCTTCTAAACAGGAGACACACATGCATGTCCTCTGTCACCGGATTCCCCTGGGTTTGGAAAGCACCAGCCTTACACCATCTCCCCTATTTTACATAGTGAGTGCCCCGTCACCTTGCACAGTCTATTTGGCCAATTTGTCCCAATTTACAAGAATAAAGCACTTGTACCCTGGTATGTTATATCGGAGCTGGGTTATTTTTTGGTAAAGAGAAAGCTCGAAAGTGAACAGGCACTTCAGTCAACTGCAGTTGTTATGACTGGTCAGCAATGGGAAACAATTGTGGGTAGTTATCAATCAAATAGATTCTAAATATTTTAACCACAGGCCATTGCACCGAGATTTCATACAAAATTACCAAAAACTTTACAGGGAACAGGTTTTAAAACAAACATGTGTTATGCGGCATTGTACACATAGTGGTACACTCATGACCATGGGTCAGATCATCCTTTACATGTCATGAACTAGAAGAAGTTATCCATGTGATGGGTAGGCTGTCATCCAATCAAACGTTTTGTTTCTAGTGCTTAGAAATGAATTTCCTCAGTAGGCCACATTTATACCATAGCCTTAATTCTAAAAATATGGAAACCAGAGGACTTGTCTGACTACATGAGACAACCACCCCCCTCGTGCATGACCGTGATATTCTGCCAATCAGTTGCTTGCTGCAAATATGCTTAGGGAACTGCAATGTTGTGCTTTTATCTACTCCGATTTTATACCATCTTCGATCAGCTGCTGCCCGATTTAGGGAATTTTAAAAATGGAGGTTTTCATTCCCACTCAGTTTCCTCACTGGGACGCCTCACTGCTTAATTTCCAACGCGAAATTTAAAAATGAGGTTGGGTTTGCAATTCCTACTCATTTTCCTCACTGGGACTCGCCCTCATGCTTAATTTCCTAAATCGGAATTTTAAAAATGATGTGTACATTCCTCACTCATTTTCCTCACGGGACGCCCTCACTGCTACGCAAAGGCCAGAAATTTTTCAATTTTTCATTAAGTGGAGGAAATGAGGTGAGGTTTTCCAATCTCTTCTGAAAATTTAAATTTTCATATCTTATGTATTATATTATTTTTGTGAGGGACATGAGGTGAGGTTTTCAAAATCATGGTCTGAAATTTTTCAATTTTTCATTAAGTGACGGGGAAATGAGGTGAGGTTTCCAAAAATCATAGTCTAATTTTTCAAGTTTTTTTTCATTAAAAAGTGAGG
>JAMKCH010023492.1:0-18946 GCA_023653785.1 Ophioderma brevispina
CATACGTATGTCCTACATAACAGACCTTTTCATACCAGTTACATAGTGCTTTGGACAAATTGGTCCACTCAGACATGACATAGTGTGCACGTAGATTTACGACTGAGTTTTGGGAACGGACCCCAGCTGGGTCCTGCTTTGAAATAGCTAGTTATATAAGTGTGTGCCAAGTATCATATTTCTATCACAAAGTGCACGATTTTTTGCTTATCCTCTGGACTAGTCCAGAGGGTAAACACCCGTCTGGAGCAAAATCGTCCACTTTGTGATAGAAGTATAGCATTTGCTACACGCTTAATATGGACCACAACCAATCATTTCAAAACGGGACCCCAGCCAGATTTGACCTGTGCCGGCCGTGGTGATAATTTTTCAAAATGGCTGCCATTGACATTTTCAATATCTCATATTTCGGTTAATAACACTGATTTTTGTGTCTATACCCATGTGTTGAAGTTTTCATTTTGATAGATAGGCCTTCACTCCAAAATCCCATCTGTAAAGTTTCGCGCCGATATTTCAATCCACTTGGATGTGAGAGCTAAAAATGTGATTTTGTAAGCCCCATAGAGTACTGTGTAAAATTAATATTGGTCGACCAAAATGGGGCACATTTTCGCTCATAACTTCAAAACCAAATACCCTTTGGCTCTAAGATTTCACAGGGTAAATGAGAAAAATAGTAGCTTTCTTCTGATACCAAAATGTTGACCACTTCCGGTAAGATCTGTGGCTTCTGGGGTATCTCATTGAGGCTATTAGCGATCGGCCATGGACCTTTAACATAAAATACATATATTTTTGTTACTATTCTTGGTTGGACCTATATCACTATGCTGACATAGAGAGAGTGACACATAAACATAGGATTTTCTTTGTTTGGTGGTTCTGAACTTATGATAGAAGGTTCGGCACGTATGAACACTTTCAAATCTTTCTTTAGGCAGTCACATATTTCCTATAACAACATTTTCAAACCCACATAGGTAAAAAAGAGGCCTCACGCGCAAACTCCACTAGAAGTAATACTATCACTCTTTTGTCACCCAATAACTTAAGATGAACGTTCTTGAATTTCATTGATACAAATGGTCACATTCATAATTTTTATGAGTATTTTTAAAAAGTTCTTGAAGCTAAATTCTGCCCCAAAACGCAAATGTCACAAAAAATCACAAAATGATCAAATGGTGATTACCTATCTTCATAAATTGCGTTAGAATGTTTCGTTCATCATATCTTAGCGGCATTACGATTTTTCTTTGGGCTGGGTTGTTTGAACATTTAAAGTGAAGTTAGGTGTTTTTAACAATTACCAGTAAATGGAGTTTTATACTGACTAGCGATAACATGAGATTCATATGCTAAAGTGTTACCCGAACTTCAAATTGGGCATTGTGCTATTCCATTGTGGCTACAGCAGCCACCGATCTCTACCCAGATATATATACAAACAGTTGGAATGCTAAGCGATGGAAATATTGTTCGTTGTTATGATTTGCCAACTGTGCAATATTTAGTCCGTGAGGTTCGGTTGAGCTCTTTGAAAAAGCATGACTTTTGTTTAAAAATCTAGATTTCTCGAACGCACTACAATGCGGGATACTGCCGATTGTCAAGATATTGGGAAATGTTGCTCTTCACATAAATATTTGACAATACTTTTTTGGGCTAGAATATTTAAACATTTATCTTACAGGTGTGTAAAATCCGTCAAAATGCTTTTTTGGGCCGCCAGCGTAGCTGTCAGGACCACTTTGCAATCGTTTGTGCGTGTGTATTGTTATATTATCCTCAAAATTTTGATTAAAATATTATTTTCTCAATTTTATTTGAGAAAAGATTTCTCACGGGCAAAGTACTTTGTTTACTATAAAAAAGAGTGCAGGGGATTTCCCTAGTTTGTTTTACAAGGCGCACCTGTTAGATTGCACAATAGGGGAAGTGGGGAATTCCCCAAGATGTAAACTTAGAAACTGAGTCAACTTGTTTATGCTTTAAGATCAAAACATGTTGAGGGATAGGTAATTCCCCCCATAAAGTTATATATGTGAAGTGATGTAATTCAGTTGTAATTTATGTGAATTCTAATTGGTCAGCTAGTGCAAGGTTATGTTTATGCATGATGTTGTGGTAATTTATATTTTAAGACTTGGGAACTTTATGAAATATTGTGTATATATGAAGGAGAATTTGGCCAGAAGATTTGTCAGCAGTTGTAATCAGCTATACAGTATGGTTATAGCTAGTTTTATCTACAAAAATGGTAGATTTATGCTCCACACAGTGCCAGGATTTATTATATTTTCAATTCCATGTGAGCAGAGTGCTGTAATTATTCTACTGTCGTCTTTGAAGCCGAAAGTGCTGGGAATCAAAATAGGATTCCAAATTGTGGACAGATAGAAATCGTGGTGATTATCTTGGACTGATATAGTGTGGAATATTAGTGTCGTCGAGGGAATTATTTAACCTTGTCGTCTTGAACTGCTGGACAAAAGTTATCTTCAGGACTGAGAAGATTCCAATGGAATATTACCTGAGGATTTATAAGCGTGACTTTGCATGCTGTCAATTTTGAAGTATTCGCTGTGAGGACATATCATCGTTGAACTGCAACGCTTCTTGTGGACATTAGTGGACATTCTTGAGGACAATAAGTATATCTTAATTGTGTGTGATTTTGAAATATGTAATGTTGTTTTGGACATACCAAATTCTTGAACCTTTCCAATTAAAAATCATTTAATCTGTTATATTATAAAATTTAGATAACTTGTGCACAAGACTCATTTATTTGTGTTTGAAAGGTATTTCTGACCTTATAGACGTCTACGAGACGTCATAACAGTATGTTTGTTTGTAGGTTTTTTCATGGAGCGGCCCACAACTTATATTCTTTGAAAATAGCAAGCGCGAAAGCCAAAAACCGCGAAATTCTAGTTTAAATATTTCTCACCAATCGTCTTTTTAAAATCGAATCTATATCATTTTGCATATCTTGCCACCAATCTCTAGGTTATGAAATACACAACAGTTCCATTGTGTGGATGAATGGTCGTTTACTTTCAAAATGAAATATATTAGTTTTTTTATTATAGGTCCTGATTGAGGATATGAGGAACACCACACCCCCAATACTGGTGTGGCAGGAGATATGGTCCGCCGGGCTCATTGTCCACCTACAACGGTAAATAGGGTACTCGATTCAGTTGACTCTTCACGCAACATTAGTTTTACGCTTTATTCCGTTGTCGTCTATGGATCCCGGACTGTGGCTCCGGGGAACCATATCTCCCTTTACACCGGTCATAGAAGGCGTATCTTAATCTGTTTTAACTCAGCATTTATCGTTTTCATTTGAGGTCGAATACTTTCTGATGTCACAAAAAGTGTTCGCCATCGAATATTCGACATCGATTGTGGGCTCAAAATGCGCTCAAATTCTTCATGCTCATAGATAGTAATGTAAAATACACTCAGCAAAAAATGAAAAGTCCCGTCTGATACTTTTTGATGTAACTCAAAAAGTATTTCATTTATTTTTATTATTCAAAACCTGATGGATGCGCAAAAAAAATACGCACAAAATTGCAATTTACTTTTGCCCGATAGACATCGTTTTTATCATGAAATTGCCCATTTTATGAAATTTCATGCAAGAAAAAAGTTGCACTTTTGTCTGCAAATTCAATTTCACACAGAAAAGTGAAAAAGTACTCATTGCTTTCTGGTCATAAAACAACATTTATTACTCCATTTCAAAACGTTATCAACGCAGCAAGGAAGCAAGCTATTCAATGTTCAACAATGGGTAGGTCCATCGTCCTTCGCAATGACTTCAAGACACCTTTTGCACATACTGTTGACCAAAGTGCGTATACGCTGCTCATCTAAGTTGACCCAAGCCCATTACAATATGCGCTGCAAATCCTGCAAAGATGTGTTTTCTGTCATTTTCCTGTCGGCTTCATTCTTGATGTCATCCTACAGGTTCTCAATGGGATTGCAATCAGGGGATCTTGCCGGCCATTCCATACGCTCAATCCCGTTGTCTTCCAGATACCGGTTGGTGACATGAGCACGATGTCTTGCCTCACTGTTGTAATGCGAGGTCGACCACTTCTTCACTTAGAAAACTGTGTGGGAAATTTCGCCGCCCGTATCGATTGAGGGCTGCTCATTAAATGACGTTGCGTGACGTCAGAACATTTTAGAAACAGCCAGGTTGTTGAATCATTGGAAATATGTGCTTACACGTGTAGAAGCTGCAAAAAATTCCCCATATGCGCAATCGTAAGGATAGGTGTAGCAAATAAACCATTCTATTATTGATGGCTACTTTCCCCGTCAAAATCTGAATTATGAGTGAAGCTTCAGATGATTTACTGCATCGTTCCGTATCCAATGTTTTTCTCTTTGGCCTTTGATCGCTACAGTTTGGCGAGTAATATTTCGAACTTATTTCCTTCTTATCATCTTTCAAACATTTTATCATAAGCCGACATTTTTTATGGCAAATCCTAAAGGTTTGACCTCTATATTCGTACCATATTTGACTTGCATCGGTTGTAATAAACCTGCGGTGTTTTCCATTATGCATAGATTCAACCCTTCGAAATTCTGACTGTTTCTGCATGCCGCCCTGGTTGAAGAAGCCCCGATCGGGAGATGTCTAGCACACGGCACGCTATATAATGCTCATTAATTATGCTTGATATTTTTGTAGCCTGAGTCTCCGGCCCTCATTCATAGCGAACATTGCGAATAAGTGCATGCGTTTTCAAGGACTGAAGGATTTTAGCGGATCAGTGAACGAAATTTCACATGGCTTCAACGGCGAAGTTTTCATTGTGTTCTTGGAAGATCCTTTACATTCCCTGTCTGCCAAAACTTCACTCTCAGTTTCCGGATAGCCTTTGGCGTTACTCCTAACCTTCTTAAGACCTCCCTTACAGGTACACCTTCGTCTAGAAAGGCAGTAGCTCGCCCCTTTCAAAATGTTTCATGCGCGGCATCTTTAAACCTAACCATACAGCACATGCAACATGCAAAACCCAACACAGATAACACGATGACATGACTTTTGCTTTTTAATCCCTAAGAATTCCACAGTAAAAGAGATTATGTAAATCTCTACGAGCAGTCCTTTTCTTTTCAATGTGATTATGTAACAACACACGGACAGAACAACAGCAGTAGTATTCACCTGCTCAAGAAATTGTGAATGAAATGTTTCACCATACACACTTGGAAATAAAAAAAAATAGTGCAATTTCCCTTGCATTAAATTTCATAAAATGGACCATTTCATGGTAAAAACGATGTCTATCGGGCAAAAGTAAATTGTCATTTTGTGCGTAAGAAATTTGCGCATCCATCAATTTTTGAATAATAAAAATAAATTAAATACTTTTTGAGTTACGTCAAAAGTATCAGACGGGGACTTTCTCTTTTTTTTTTTTGCTGAGTGTTTATGTTATGTGATTTGTTTGACATTGGGGGATATAATTAAGGGGAAATAGTGTTAAGGCTCACAGGGTCTATGGCGGATAAGCACTCTAGCCTCTGTTAGATATCGTTGAGCTGATTAACATAAATGTAAATGTATATCTCCTGTTGCTGTGTTGTAACATCCCCATAAGAAATTTTTGAAACTCATTTGAAACCAATCGGATCAATATAAATGTTTACGCCCATGTTGACCTTGAACAGTTTTTGGCCTGTCTTGTTAACTCAAAAGGTTGTAGATATAGGAAACTATAGCATTTTTAATCCTTGGAACATGGTGAACATGTCTATGTACCTTTTAACACAGTGTGAAACATTTAAAATATTTCACCCGTTAATATACACCTTCCCCATCTCAAAATGCTCAACACTGACAGAATTGTATCATCAAGATCTGGAATCAGTAGGCCAATGTTACCCAGAACCGTTAGCCTTAGTAATCCATGTGTGCCCAATCTTAAGTGCAAATTCGGTCGCATCTGTAAGAAATTCGCAATTTTGTATTTTCTGTCCGTAAACGGACAGAAATTACAGCACAGTAGCCTATGGGACCGTGCGAAACGAGCAATTGCTCATAACACAAAACCGCAAGATCGGGATCAGCTCAAATTTTGGGAATAAGCTTTTCTCAAGCCCCGTCTCAAGCATATCCAGTGATCAATGAATAAAACAGAAGGTGCTGAAATCACGAAATGCACCTTTAAACATTTTATGCAGAATCTTTTGCAAGGTAATCTGTGCCTACCACAGGACCACTTTTTATAACTGTTGTTTTAAATACTTATTGTAATCAAAACTAATTGATTGAAGTTATTATGTATACAAAGAAATACGAAATAAAATAAAATTGTTACTACAGGAAATTCCTAAATATTTAATAAGACATCAATAATAGCAACAACAACAACAATAAATAATAATATTCTTCATGATATTGATACTGGCACTAGTAAGAAGTAAGAAGGGGCAAATCTATTCTTGCCACAAGTACAATGGAGTAAATGAACCACGGTAGCGGTGGAATGTTTTCGCAAGTTTATCTAAATGTTCCTTTATTTTTTTCAACCTTTAACGCGAAACGCTTCTGTGTTTCTTCATTTACTGAGTGGGTATTATTTAACTAATTGACACTTTGCTTTTAGCGGCAAATGCGGATTTAATAAACAAGAATAATAACTAATAATGACAATAATGCTAAGAGAATATGGGTGTAATATGAAATTATGTTAATAATAAATTAATTTGTAATCTTAGCCCATTTAATTATAATTATACTTGAATCCGGAAAGGGTAATAGATCACTTAACTACTCTACGTGAATCATATTAAAATACCAGGGGAAGATTCCATGTGCACTATAATATTTTGATATTATACTATTTCCGGTTGACTGGTGATAGATAATTCTTGGCATTACAAGCGAAGCAATGCTGTTTTATCTATATGATAGAGAAGAACTACGCCATCATTTTTTAATATTCATGAGCACTGTTTGAGTTAAGATACTGTTCATTAGTTGGGCATCATCCTAATCGACTTTGCATTATTCTGCCATTTTGTATTACAACGGAGAAGCGAACAAGCCGTGTTTGTTTCGATAGATACAATTTTCATGGAAGTTTGCAGTAGTTCTTATGCTATTTAAGCGATTTTGATCCCTGCATTTTTCGTCGGTGTTTATACCAGAAAATGAATACTACTGTTGATGCAGAAGGATGTGATGTCGTGTTGTCAGGTGAAGAAGCGGTTCTGTATTTATACAGTGTTTACAAGAAAGTTATCATCCTTGGATTTGTGCCGGTAGTTACCGCCGTGGGGCTCTGCACCAACATTGCTTTCCTGTACGTTGTGCACCGCATTCAAAGTATGCGCACTCTTACCAATTTTTACTTGTCTATTTTAGCTATCAGCGATGCTTCATTGCTCATCGTTGGATCAATGCAGTACCTCGTGACTTATTTTAAAACTCCAGTAGATTATGGCCTTTCTTTCACCACTGGGTATGGATGCGTCTTGTCCAATTTCGTCATTTATTTCTGCTACTTTGCATCAGTTTTTATAATCACACTCGTATCAATTGAGCGATATCTTGCAATCTGCCATCCTGTTAGACATCATATCATCAAAGGGAAAAGCTGGGCACTGAAGCAGACAATCAGTGTCTGGCTGATGTCATTGCTCTTGGCGTGTCTTGGTCTTGACTACCATGGCATTGATAACGTATGTGTAGGTTGGCCTGACCAGGATGCTTTTAATGATTGGTCTTCACCATTTCCGATTTGCAAATTGGTAAAGCGTTGCTCGTGGTGTTGGGATGCTCTTCACGTAGTTGACTTTGTGCAATTTGTCATCGCTTCTGTCTTATCTGTCTACTTATATAGTAATATCATTTACAAACTGAGCGTGCGAGCTAACAAAGATGTTTCTCAAACGCGGACAGAAACAGTGTTTCGTGATCGAAAACGAGTTGCTAAGATGTTGATTCTTAATGGCATGGTTTTTTTCTTATGTCTCGCTCCGTTTCAACTGATCAACCTCAATCATTTATGTAAACTCCTGACGGATTTTACATTGTTTACTGATGAAGAGAGGAAACATATTTTATGGGGAGGCCGTGTATCAATGCTGTTGAATTCGGCAATCAATCCAGTTCTATATAGCATCAGTAATAAAAGATATAGGAAAGCATTTCTCAAAACATTTGGCTGCAGTGTAGCAGGGCGCATGCAGAATATCACTTCTGTAAATCACAATAATATAGTGCTTTCTGTTTCTAGAACGATTCCTACAAATATACGTCGTCACATTAAGACAACAAACGGGAAGTACGAGTAATGCGCATTTGCAAAGCTATATTCGACATATTCAACAACATGTACACATATCTCGGATGTCTTTATTGAACTGGTAATCATGAGAGGTGAACGTCTCGAGTTGTCACCATGGCAGGAACCCAGCCAAGTATTTATAATCAAAGTTTGATTCTCCAAATCACATTGCAGCAACAAGAGGTGGTCAAAAGTTACGGTGCCATTCAAAAAGAAAACGCGGCCTTTAAACATGAAATAAGTAAACTTATCACTTCACTGTATAAGGTCTTCTGCACTCCCATTGGAATGTTTACCAAAACTCCGGTTATTGATGGGGTACATCAACATGACTACGTAACAGGAAAAATATTTAAAATCGGTTGCACTTATTCAATATTAAAAATGGCGGTCCACCGATTGTCGAGACAAAAATTTCCCGCCAAAAATGAAAAAAAAAAATTAAAAAAGACCGTGGCCATAAAATTTAGCTCATAATAGGCGAAAACCAAAATCTTGGAACCACGTGAACCCAACCTTTTACACTTATGAAAGCGTTACATTTAAAATAGAGGAGTCGACAGACACCCATATGAATTCGTTAAGTGGTACTGCGGTCTTAGATATTATCCGTGAACTTAACTCAGCTAATGACATCAATTTATAACCGAATATCATCATTCGTTGCGGAAGAAATAATGTCGCGAATAAATCGCCAAGGAAAGACATTGTTGAAGCTATAGAAGCTGCTTTTAACCTACAAAGTGATCTTTTCCTCAGCTACTAGCGTCAACATTTCTGTTGTTTGTCTCCGCAATAGCACACATTGAAATCATGCTATAGATACACTCAACAATGAACTGAGGGAAATTCCAAATCCACTTGGTTCAAGTTGGTTGTGGTTTCATAGATGCATGCCTCAATATGGGGTTTTACAATGGATTGTTTTACATAACTCCCACTTTGCTGATGGTCTAATCGCAGTGACCCGGGTAAATGAGAAGACTCTTCTTCGCGCATGACTGAGAGCCGTCCCCTATTTCTTTTTGAAACCGAATAAAAACTAGACCTACGAGATAGAAAGAGAAACGAGAACTCAAACTCACCAGTGAAGCGACGATCGTACTTCGAACTTTCACATCATGGGTAATTTCCGCATCGCGGATCTTTCACGGGCTTTCACGGGCCTTCTCCTGGAATCCGCGTCCTAATTTGACAAAATAAATTAAACAAATTATCAAAACGTAAATGTTGCTTCTCAAGAACGACGGTCACACTCTAGATGTTACAATTGTGCTCTTTTTATTCACAATCAAGAGACTTATTTCCTTAAAAAAGAGATTACGATGCTTGAGTGTAACAAATTAGGTCACAAACTTGGTACTTCAAAAACTCAGGTAGTCATCTTAAATGAGATAGGTCGTGTCTCTTTTGCGAGTGCCGACGGCCCAATCTGTTGTATAGTACTTTGTGTGAAAATACTTTTGTTTTAAATTGTAGTTGGAAGTGGTCGACAATTTATTGTCAATTGTAATCACTGGTAATCAAACATTCATCTTTGAAAGTAATTGTGGGTAGCATAAGTTTAGAATATGTATATGTTCAACTCCCATGATGGCAAAATCCTTAGATTCTAAAAAAGGATTAAATTGTTGACCATCTTAATGAAGGACGTTTAATAATATAGAATAAAACTGGACATTTGCAAAAAGCCGACAGACACAGTAGCTAGAAGGTCGCTCACTGCGCGTGCCTAATATTATTACGCTGCCATCACAATCGGTCTCAACCAGTTCGCCTACAGGTCGGCAGCCGGCCAAGCGCACAAACCACAGCACTTAAGATTGTAACATTGCCCATAACAGCTCCCCATCTTCCTAGGTCGACGAAGCAACTGAGATTAAGTATCTTTGCCGGAGACAAGCAAGGCACATTGAACACAGTGGGGCTCGAACTCACGAGTTTTAACCGGTCTAATCATCACGAAGTCCTGCGCTTTTCCAGTTGGTAAATTGATGAGTTCAGTGCATTTATGTAGCCAAACTTTGGTATGTATGTGCTGATGAAACATTTTGCGATCAAACAGCCGCGGATATGGCGATAAAGATGAGATACAGGTTTACTATCCTTAGATGTGATCATACAACGAAACAGAATAGGATTCGATATTTATCTCATGTTTACTTCAAACGAAGCAATAATTTATAAATCGCTATGGCTGCCATAGAAAGTGACATAAAACCTAGGATTTCCTTTATTTGGTTGGGTACATATTATATTCGCATGAAAAGGTTCGGTTTTTAACTTTACTTTTTCATGAAGTATAAAATTTTATTGTTTTTCCAGTTTTGTAGGTAAAATTTTTAGAAGATACCTAATATTTTTGTATTCCTCAGCTTTACCTGTCCTTAATTGTCAATTAATATAAATTTAACGTTTTTTTACGTTATCATGCGAAAATATGACAACTGTGTATCAAAGATAATAATGACTGGATTTTCAACTATATAGATGAAATTAATCTTGACGGCTCTCACATACATCTGCCATTGTGTTTTAACACGGTGGCGTGCATCCCCTGTGCATGACATAGTTTCGTGTAATTCAGGCCCATAATAAACACTGCCTTCCTACAACTTCTTTATTCCGTGTGATGCTTTGGAGAAAGTATATACATTTTTTTTTTTTTCTTTTGCAACGGCTCACGTACTCTTTATTGACCCTGTTTAATGAAAAAGGCACATCTTTTGACCAATAATGTTTTTGAGAAGTCTTTAACACTTTTGCTCATATTTTTTTAAATTGCCTTACTTACCGATGCATGGCATGCCATGCCGTTCCCTATGCCGTTAGACTTCTCTCCTGCTCGCCAAGACTACATTTGCTCCAGAATTCAGCTCTCTAAACCTCTATGTTATTTATATTTCAGGAAACTCACAATAATCTATACCTCTTTTTATCCCACCATTAGCAATACCGTAGTCCTTAAATGACATGACCTGTGGCACGCACAAATTACAGATTTACAACAACCTTTACAAATAAAAAACGTGCGCTACAGGTTTGAGATTTTCAACCAATCATTATGAAATTTTTACTTCAGAATAGTATCACTTCACATTAGCCACCTAATTGCATATTTTTTGTTCGCATTGCTTTAAGTTAAAACGTGGAAGCAACCCCAATTTATGTCTTTCTTATTTCAGCTAACTTCTAACTGTTCGACACAAGTTATAGAAGTTAGAAGTTCAGTATGAACAGAGCAAAGATCTAATAATCGCAGGCAAATTGGGAGTTTCTGCAGTTAACGACGCTTTCAACAAATTCTTTTTTTTCTCTATGCAATTACTCCCATCCTCCCTCGATAGATCATATTGCAATATTAACCACCTGGTCCTACTTATATTTTCTCTCAAAGGTCTCTCTCCTGGGAACGTACCATTACATCTAAAATTGATTCTTTTTTTAAACTTCAGAAAAGAACTCTTCGCATATGCTCTTTTTCTCATAACCTATACCACACTAATCAATTTCCCGTGTATTGACATTAAACTCAATCAGCTTCATTCAGGCTTCGTTATTTCAAAACATCTTCGCCCTTCTTTCTTCCTTTATAAATCTCATCTTCACCCATCACAGTGTGTCCATATCATGTGATACCAGAGAAACAAATTCTTCATTTCTTTCTATTCTATTGCCTACTCAATGGTGGTCCGCAACTCTAAATCATTAAATTCACCAATCCTAAAATCTGGAATTTACTCGAAATCTCTCTTCTTAAAACGAAATCTGTTAATAGCTTTAAACTTACTTTGAAAAAACTCATCCTTTGAATATACATAAAAATTCCTTATAGCTCGTTATTTTTGTTACCAGTTTTACTTCTACCAGTGTGTGTGTGTGTTTAATATCAATCTTCAGCTTATTGCATTTGCTGATTACGACGTTGTTTTGACTAACCTCAACATCCTTTCAATGTCCAGCCCTGTCGTTGGAGTCGTCCTTGTCCTCGTCCTAGTTCGTTGTATACGCACCTCCCTTCTTGTAAATTTTTTTATTTGTTTTTTTTATTTCTTTTCAGGATGGACCCCATTTAAAAAACTCCTTGGATTGTTTTTTTGCTCTCCTCCATCTTGTCATACTTTCCTTTGTGTATACTCTTTCCGCATACTTGTTCCCTAGCCCATAAATTACTTAATGTCTTATTTTTTGATTTAATGTTGCTGCTGCAGCTGCAACCAATTGGTATCTCAATAATATAATATTTGAAGTGTAATAATGCTTCTAATTCATATTATTACTTACTATTAATCTTGTAGGAAAACAGAATTTTATTAGTAACAGCGTGTGTCCAATTAAACATGCCTAGAATAAAATAATTAACAATATAATAGCACATTTCTATTTCATATGAGCAGGAGCATAATAATCATAGGGTCCTTATTTAGGGATCGTTCATGCCCGACTCTCACAGATCTAAGGTATGACACCTTTGGTAGTTAGTATGGACCCTCTACAATCAATGCCTGGACGTAATAGAGGAAGAACCAACAACACACTAGTTTCTAAGACCCTATCACGTTGCCGGCCGCTTTTGTTATTAAATCACCATTTACCGGCTTAAGAAAATGCGATAATCACCCTCTCAGCAGTAGAGGGCTTTGACTGGCCTTCGCTTGAATTGTCTTTTGTTGAACATCCAATTCCTATAAATTTGGGTACCTACAGTAAGCTTAGAATTTATTAAACTTTACTCTTTCCATTGTATCAAAATATGTAGAAACTACACACGATGAGCACTATGACGTCCATAAGGATGAATAAAGTTTACAAATTACTTACTGCAGATGGAAGAAACATTGAATATTTTGCAAATTTACTACTGCGCTCAAAAAATAATTACATTGTAACACTTAAACATTTCCATCATGTAGAGACATAGAACGTCATTATGACACGTTGTACGTGGTACTCATTTTGCGTATCAAAGGAAAGAAGAGGACCGCTATCTATTGCAACTAATCAAATGATCCGTGATTTCCTGTGTCGTACTGGGCGTGGTTTGGTAATTTCCCTCCTGAAGGGGGGTGGGGGAGGCATTGGTGGTGGGCTTAAATTTCTTTTTGACAATTGGGGGATTGGTTGATGAAAAATTTATGTGATTAAATGGGGTTTGCTGAAAGATCCATTACTTACTGCACATGTGCGCGCCAAGCGCGCTAAAAATGTGCCCAATTTAGAGAACTAAAATCATTAAATATAATGTAAATATTTAAAAGAAAATGAGCGCAAAGGCGCGCGGAAATTACCATTTTTCAACTATTATGGTAAAATATGAGGTTATTTTGGGTCAAAAACACGTTGAATGGGTATCAACTTGGGGGGGGATGATCGTATTGCCAATCCCCCCTCATCAAATTATTGCGGGTATATATCCCCCCATCCCCCCGGGGATTACTCCTCATGGGGGGGGGGGTGACTGCCACACCCTATTCCACTCACTTTGGGATCACCCTTTACCTTTCCTATACCCCGGTAGAGTTTTTATGGGGGGGGGGGGCATTAAACGGAGCATAAAATGTCAATACTTTAACTCATTTGACCCCGGGTTTTGGTTTGGCGAAAGATAGAAGAGAGCGGTAACACCCCCCCCCCCTTCGGAAGACTAGGGTTATTAATTTATAATTTATACATGTAATTAGGTTAATAAAGTATGACTTATCAACATCATATTTCAATAAACTGACATTGGACTCATTCGACATGGATCGGATATCAACATCCGCTACGGGTAAACAATTCACATCAACCGAAGTTAAAATTTACAATTTTGTGGGTTTTCGTCGATGGTGCAATTCCGTGTTGGGCGCACTTGGGCGCCAGTTCAGAAGTTATAACAGTTGTTCCACAGGTACATTGAACTTTCATAACCCCGTTATTTTTCAAGAGTCGGAAGTGATCGGAAGCAACCATTTTTCAATGTATTGGCACAAGATTTTTCACAATTAACGGGTCACAAATCACCAAAATGCAGCTTATTTCTACAGACAGTCGTAGTTTCACAAAGGAATGACGGATTTTGATGGGGTGTTCGGTATTTTCTGAAGAACAAAATTCATCCTCTATTTGGTGACAACAACTTGCCAAAAAGGATGGAAATTGAATGTATGGGGCATTTTCCAAACCCCTACAGTCCCCCAGGGGTCACAACCTCCGGTCAAATTACAATTTTTGTGGACAGCTTTCCCGAAGTCACTGATCGACCGCGAAAGAGATTATATCACAAACGGTCTCGGTTTATGCACCTGAAACCATCGGTATGCCTAGCATTTTGTCGAGATGAATGGGTCACGAATTAAGGTAATTGGTGGTTTTCCGCGTTGGTTGTCCTTCTTTCTTTATGTCCATGATCATGCAAGGTATGAGTGGCGTAAATTTGTTGTGGTGTCACTTTTTCATAGATGCCAATTTAAGTTACACAGGGTTCAAACTTTTAAATTATCTCTCATCATGTTGGAAATGTAATGCCATATTGTCTCTCTAGTCATAAATAAAGGATTTGATGTATGACTAGTGACGGATGTTGACCACTCTGTCACAGAAGTTGTATACGGATATCCACAGCCGGGCTTTTAAATACTTTTGTTTTAAAAAATAATTCTTAATTTACACTGCAAAATCAAAATAATATTAATTTATAAAACTGATTACTTAACTGTTACTATACATATTATATTTACAAGCTCAACTCAAGCGGTGAATCTCGGACAAACCACTCAACATCGTCCTTATGTAATAAACCAAATTGGAGGGCGATTCCGCGATGACGCCCACGATTGATTAGCGGAATGTTCAATGTAAAACGCCGATTCTTGTCTTGGCATAAATGAACGGAAGCTGAATAACGCTTTAGTATAGGGAAAATCCAACATCCATCACTATGTCTCTGAATATAATCGACGATTATGCATATGTGTGGGTTATGACGGAGAAAGATGGTTAACTTTTCAATATATTACATGCAATTATTAGTTTGATTCAGAAACTATTAACTAAAATAAATTTCCGAGTTGTTAACTTGCGTTTCCTTAAAAATCGGATTGATTTGAATCGTATGTGGTTATATATACGGACCCACTAGAGTTTGCGATTTTCAATGCGCGATTTTCATCGAAAACAAACATTACGTATTTTGTTTATCATCCGTCACTATGTAATCCACGCGACGACATGTTCAAGGACCAAATACTGTGCTGATTTTGTCTTTTTCCTGTTCCAACGACGATATGATTCATGCAAAATAATAAATCTCCGATGTACCCTTGGAATACCAAAATGTCACAAACCGCATTGGATAGACCTACCCCCATCGTACAATGTGCTCCGAATCACTGAACTGTAATTGGTACAAATTACTTACTCCAACGGCACCTTATATAATTATTTAGGTAGTAAGGCATTTACCTGCATAATTTCAACTTTTAAAAATGATCGCATATAATACCTTCTATTCAAATATGGACCAATTCGGGAATGTACAAGGGTTACCAAATTGTAAATAAAACGTAGGAATAGCGAATTCAGAATCCATCCAAATGAATCTAGTTTTCATTAATCATTAAGAAGTCATCCAACTTGAACATTTAAACTGGTAGAATTTATGATATCACCTTTCTGCTAAAAAGTATATAAAAAGTCTAAGTAAAGTGTGATTTTGGCTTGTCCCTGTTACCTGTTACAAATTCCGCTTTTTTTGTTATTACATACTAACATTAATTTTAACAGATTAAAATATTTGTTAATGTTTACCTATCCAATGTGACTCATTTAGTATGTTTTTTTTAACTTACAAACTTTGTTTACAACACATTGTTTCACTTTAAGAATAAGTACAAACAATACAAAATGGCACCTTAATTACACGGACCACCAGACCTATATAATCTATTCTATAGTTCATAGTTCTGCGTAGTACTGGAATAATTAAATAATATATAATTTTTTATAATAAACATATATCACATTATAATGAAGAATTTCTAAAAAGATGTCTAAAAAGAAGTGTCTTTTAAGAAAAAAATCGTTACCTCTATAGTATGAAGGTCGTTACTTTATAGTAACGAAAAGTGTTTTTTAGAAAAAAGTATCTAAAAAGTGGACTTTAAAGAGATTTCTTAGTAAAACCCCATAATGCCAGCTCTGGAAGTATGTTTGTGTGCGCGCGCGCGTGTAACTGTACTGTGTGTGGGTGGTATGTGTGAATGAACGGAAAGGTGTGTGTCAGTGTGTTGTGTTTGTAGCGTGGTGGTGTCTTGGGTGAATGTGTTGGTGTGTGGACTACTTTTGGTTCGCATACGTTTCATAATATTATCCGTAAGTATACTCTAGTTAGAGGGACTGACGTTTAATATGAAGTCCCGTGGGATTTCAATGATTAAAGAACACACCTATTTAGACACCTTAAGTAGTCCAGATAACAAGAAAAGTTTTTGATGGAGAATTCCCAGGGTGGCAGATGGCGGCCATCGATTTTCAAAATGACCGCCGTTTTGGTATATATTGCAACTCATAACTCGAGTTGTGAAGGTGCTAGGAAGCTTTTTGGGGCCGAAACTCGTATGTTACACACCCACAAGTCTGGAAAGGATAAGGCTAGATTAGAAAATGAATATTAAGACTGGCAGCCCTTTTTTTTACAAAATGGGGCTGCCAATTACCATGATTATTTCATTTTCCGCAATACTTTCAGTGAAGAGTTTCATAAAATATTAATTTATTAGTGGGCCCAGTCTCTAATTAACTAATCAAGGTGTATAAAAATATGTTTGGATGTTTGTTGAGATAATCTTAATTCTTCCAATCCTCCTTGTTAATTTTGTATTTTCAAATGGCTGCCATTTGCAACTGTAAAAGTTATATTTTGTTTCTTGTTTGGTATGACTTTATTTCAATATAAGTTATTCATAGGCATTATGCGAGACCTGAATTCTATGGTAAATTGGCTTCCACGAGTCAGTGATTAGCAAACGGTCCGGCGCTATCTTTACACACAACTCGTACACTCTAAGTCCCGGGTAGACGTGGGTTTTAAATAGTCCGCCAGACTCATTGTCCCCCTACAACGGTAAAGATAGGGGCACTTGCCTTGTACTAGATGACTATATCTACTGCCACACGTTAAACGCAGTGCTTTTAATCAACCTCACGACCTATGCTTTTGGGCACAGAATCGCAGTGATGTCACTGTTACCCGAAAATATAGCATCACTATATATCCTATGTTTCATAATTGTACATTGTAGTGGAATGGGCCAAGTGGAGATGAATTACACTTAGGCCACAACATTACTAAACATCCGCTTAAACTTTAACCAACACTGTCCTATGTACATAGAACAACCCATGATTACCCCACTGTAGAACTGTAGAACAGTCTATTTGTATGCTAAAAATGGGCCTTTCACTATAAGGCATTCAGATCTGCCCTGAAGAAACTGAACACACCACGACACCAGGTCCGACAAACATTCCCGCAGTAGTCTGAAAGAATCCCATTCCAGATTCAACTGTTAGAATTTTGTAACACTTTGTAACAACACATACATGGGAACTTGTGTAACAACACCTACATGGGAACAAACCAGCTGCCAGCTGCCTTTTCAACATCATTCATTATTCCTCCTACCAAAGAAAGGCGACCTCTCAACAACCCCAAAACTACAGAGGAATCACACTGTCACCACTGGCCTCTAAGATCTACACCTCCATGCTGCTCAACAGAAGCAATCCTCACATAGATCCCATTCTCAACGAACCAAACGTTTCGCACAGGTAATCAACACTACCCTCAGATTTTTTTAAAACAAAAACTGCCCTCAGAAGGATCATAGAAGAGTTTAGAATTCCCAAGAGGAAAATTACGAATTTGTTTGTAAGATTTTTCAAGGCTTTTGACAGTTAAACAGGAATGTAATGACCGCACTATTACTCGCCAACTATCGTGTCCCAGATGAGACTGTCAAGGCAATTGCCATCAAGTATGATACCCCTATCAGCTTTGTGCAACATGATGGCATAAAAAGGAGTTCTCCTCACAACTACTGGAATCCTCCAAGTAGAGACTCTTGCTCTCTACTCTTGTAGTCGTGGTTGATTACCTCCTCAACAGAGTCTTGAAATCATACAACGACAAGGCCCCATCAAACCCAAGCGTTTCTACGGTTGTCCCAAGTCAGCACTTCACAGACCTTGACTACGCATATTATCTAGCTTAACAGCTGTCTGAAATTGTGCTGCACAAGATCTACTACTAACATCACTTGAGAATGCTGCAGACAAGTCACCACATCTTATGCCAGAGACGAATATATGACTGTCAATGAGGAAGATGTCATCAACCTGCACAGCAGATGGTAGCCAATTTAAAGAGGTCAAGGACTTCAATATCTAGGTTCTATGTTTGCGCGAACGCCCGAAAGACTTCTGGCACGCAAAGTCAAGCTTGGATCCCTGCAATAAACTACAAACCACTTATGGTAGTCTGGTATCTCCAATTCAACCCAGTGAAATTCTTTAGAGCCTGTTTAGAGATAATCCTGTTAATATATGGATCTGAGACCTGGACCATG
>JAMKCH010023493.1:0-19046 GCA_023653785.1 Ophioderma brevispina
ACACTAGCCCTGGCAAGTAACACAAACTCTATATAGAGCCATTGCTTGACTTCTACACCAGACCGTATCGGCTAAAGATGGGGTTCCCCTTTTATGGCTCTGGGGTTCACTCGACGTAAACCGATTACAGCGACTTCGCTGATGTGTTGCGAGTCTATTTTTGTATGGAACTGCTCATCATTAATGTACGAGATTCAATTTATAATGTCTCATATATCATTGATTGTAATACTGTCTATTAAAAGATACATGTTTTCTTACTTGTTCCTCTAATGCTACGTGATGGTACTTCGTCTTCTAGACATCTTTCTCTGTTTAGTAATCGAGTACAGATGAAATATTATCCAAAATTTAGGTTGAGCAAAAAGGAATTTTCCTGGATGAATTGAACCGATGTTGATATTGGTATTGATAAAATGTTGATTTCTTTACCGAAATTAATATTCATTTTTGTGATGAAGAGAAGGGAGCCGAATGCGCTTAGTTAAACGTTTCTGCGTTCTATTTCTCTTTACACTCTTTCCCCCTCTCTCTCTCTCTCGCTTCCTCGCCGCCCTGTTTCTCTCTCCTTCGTGGTTTTTCTTCCTCCCCGCCCTATTTTCTCTCTCTCTTTCCCTCTAATTCGCACTATCTTCTGATCGCTACCATTGTTAGAATCTATGTTTAGCGTGTCAGTCGTAACTAACAATTATTCGAATTTAGTAGACGTTTGATTTGGTATTTCAACTTTTAATATTAATGAAATGTTCTTAAATCTCGTAAAGTAAGTTAAATCATCACAAAAAGTATCAAAATGTACAGAACAAATATCTGCATCGTACTACTTTTAAAGATATAAAGCCATATCATTTGGTAAAAGAAATATCATCTTTCATCTAAGCGAAGGTGAGCATTATGTGCTAATAGTTGGCAGGTGTAAGAAAGATCATCACTCCAATAGATGTGTGCATTATAAAAGCCAATACCTAGAAACTCTTCACATTTAACAAGTGTGTAACCCGATGAAGGGGCTAATGCCTTAAACTGTATTTAGATAAGTTCAATTTTGACGATTGTGTCATCCAATGTTTTACCAACCTAGTTTAATACAGAGCGTGTCAAAATGCAACATTCAGAAACTGTTTTTAAAGGTAAAAAGCACTTGAAAAGAAATCGTGATATAATGCCATTTTGACAATTTTAAAAGACATTAGATCAAAATTACCAAAATTAAGAAAGCATGTCAAATTTACGTTGAGCCACACTCATACTCTCTGTTCAGGTTAATGAGCATGGTAGAAGCTGTGGAAATACATTCGGACGGTTGACAAGCCATTTGCAGCACCCTTCTTGAAAGATAACATTCCTCTGCAAGGACTGTATGTGGTACAGATGCCAGCCCAAAATAATCTTTGTGATACGGTTCAAAGTCGATCCGAGTGCCCTGTTTTTGGTGTTCTTTGTTTCACTGTTACCCCTGTTCTCATTTAAAGGGTCATTTCGTGACCCACCACTTCGTCCCCCCGACTTACCTAGAAAGTTGAGATTTTTTATATTCGTCTGAACTTACCTTAATAATTCACGTATACCTAATTTTCAGCGTGCACATTCAGTCGTATCTTTAAGAACTTCGCAACTTTGCATTTTCTGTCCGTAAACGGACAGAAATTATAGCATAGTGGCCTATGGGACCGTGGGAAACAAGCATTTGCTCATAACACAAAACTGCAAGGTCGGGATCAACTAAAATGTTGTGAATAAGATTTTTTCAAAGATACCTAGTGAACAACGAATAAAACAGAAGGTGCTGGGGTCACGAAATGCACATTTAAGCTCACTCGTTGTCTCTGGTATTTGTCAAAATTCCATTTGTTGTATTCATGTTTGATTAAGCGGCTACTAGGAAATTGCAAAGAAGATAAAGTAAAATTTTTACATGGCTTCTGGTCTGGATGAAAGTTGTAACCATAATCACACGCTCTTCATTGGTGAAACATGGCTGTTGATCGTTACAAGGCTGAGGACCAGCCATCTTGAAGCAATGCTCATTGTGTACTGCTTTAACTTAAATCAGAGATATAATACAACTTTTTTTACAATCAATACCTGAATTAAATCATTGCAAAATCCAATGCCTTTTCAATACTTGTTCGCTACTTAGCAAGATTAAACATATCCAGGTAAAAGTGACCCAATTAAAATTTATACCCTTTCTTCTTCTTATCGTGTCCAAACACTGTGGTTCTCAAATATGATTCAGCCAGAGATGGGTACAACGTCTGGCTGCTTCACTGAATTCCGCAAGGTCCTTGTATGTGCATTGTTGCTCCAGCAGTGGGCAGACCAAGAGATGTTCCATTGTCTGTGGTGCTGTTCCACAACCACAGGTAGTGTCCTGATCTGCTTCCAGGTAGCCCCACTTCTGCAAGGAAACCTTAGATCGGCCAGTTCTGGTTCTCAATCTGTTGAGGTATCGCCATTCAGCCCATGAGGAGTCCGCTCCAGGTGGGAGATGCTCACCGGGTTCAATGCGAATAGATGTTACTTGGTTGATGGCGATGTTGTTACTTGGGTTTTGAGACACGTCTTTCTTTCCATTTGTGGCGACTTCTCTTGAGCTCCTTAGAGACTGTTTTAAGAGGTCTGGAATTTTGCTTAAGAAAGAAACTCTCTCTGGATTTCAGGCGGCTGGCAGCAGGTATATGTCCAGACACCTAGGTGATCTCACATTATATATTGGCAGAGCTACTATCTTGCATGCTCGCGCTACGCTACGGGACGGACCTTGTATGGTGGAGCTAGGATTCATGCTAGGATGGATACGTTTTCGGTGTGTTGGACGGATGTGGCATCGTGTGATGAGCCGGCAGGAGGTATTTAAAGCTGGATCAAGCTTCTTGCATGGGTTGATCTTTCCATACAGGGCGGCAAGCATGACTCTGCACATGAGTAGCACCCCCCCCACAGGTGCAGTGCCGTCGATCTTAGGGTTATTGGGGCGAGAACCCATCTTGGGCCAGTGAGTTTGTCAAGATGTTATGGTTGAAATACTTTACTTTAGTCTCCTCGATGTGGATTCTTATAAGAGAGCGTACGGCCAAGGTTAACGCCCTAGGTAGACAGGGTTATACCCTTTCACTCTATATCTAAGGAGCCAAATGGGCGGGGGGGAGAATTGATAGAGTGATTAATTAGGGCTTCATTCAGTTCATTGTTTAGCGAAGATTAACACAATGAATATTTTTCTGTTTTTCTGAATAATGTGTTTCTGCATTCTTAGCCCACTCTTTAGTGAAAAAATTCTAGGCAATGACTGTGTTCTTTCAAATGACTAAAGAGGTTTAAATTGGGTGTTGAATAATGAAAAGAAGAAATGAAGAAAGAAAACATTGAAAGAAAAAACCAAATGAAAAGAACAATACGAACGGGAGAAATGAAAGAAAACGAAACAAACAAAGAAAATTGAAGAGAACAAACTAACATGAAAGACAAGGAGAAAGAAATTAAAGAACAAGAAAATGAGTAAGAAAGTACGAAAAACTATAAAAACAACGGAATGAAAAAAAAAAAAAAGAAAAAAAAATAAGAAAACAATTAAAAATGGAATAAAGTAAAACGTTTATCACTTGTATATAGATCGGTTAAACTTCATATGCCGAGAAGCATTACATTTATAGATGTTTAAAAACAGGTTATAACTACGCCTTGTTCATATCTATACATCATGGACCCATTCGGTCAATCATTTCCGAACAAGAAGTGAGCTTCCAATCGATTAGACAACCGTGGCACCGTACTATTTAAAATGTTTTAAAGTTAACTGGCTAATGGTCACTGAGGAAGTAGAAAAACAACACGGTTTTACAGTTGAAATTGACCATTGACCCATATTTCACATCTCAACTAACAAAGTTAACTCAAATTAAAACAAAAGTGTACTTTGGATCCATACTAGTCGTGTTTTTTTTCTTCATTTGAAGTTTAACATTGTATTCTCTTGCAACCATAAAACACTTTTCATCATGCGTCTGTATCAGGAAAGCTATCGGGCTCTGCATACAGGGTTATTGCGTTGAGAGTTGTGTAAAACGGTAAATTTGTCAAGTTCAATGTCTTTGTTTTTAAAGTTACCAAGCCCAACATTACAAATAGTATTAGCCAACGGCTCATGCAGGTTAATTCTAATGGTCCGTCAATTCCTGTCTTAATTCAATTCATGACCATTGTGAATGCTACTATGAAAATATTTTCTTGTGTCGATCCTCGCTAAACATATGTAGTAACGGTATAAGGCCTAATTATCATCGCATTATTTTCCCTCCCATTCACCTCCATCTCATTGTTTCCTGCGAGAGAGAGTCCTCATTACTGGAAAGGTTGTACCCCATGTCCATAATTTATACCATGACCAGAACAAAGCCTCTTATTGAGTGGATAAGAACGCGACACTTAAGACACTATCATTGATTTTCCGCAAGATCAAATATTTGAAATTTGCAGGAATAGCTTCAAAGTGAAGGATGTCTGTAGAATTCTCGAAAGTTATTTTTTCCAACTGAAGAATTGACAAAAAACGAAGAAAACGGCAATGTTCAAAGATACGAATCTCCATTCAATTACGTGTTGTAGTAAGTGTCCGTAGAGACAGTAATGACTAAAATTTCCGATTTTGTCCTTATTAGGTTGCTTCTGGCCCTATTATTTGCAGGGTATGGTAGAATATTTGTACTTGTTACAAAGATGCAAAAATCTGATTTTTGATGATTTTTTCGATTTTCTGATTTAGCAAATCACTGATATTGCCTTTAAGTTCCCTGAGCGTAGTTCAAATTAAAACCTTAGCCCAAGTCCGCAACAATTGGACGAAGCATGTAGACTCTAAATTTTGAAAAAAGATAAATGTAGTTATGTACAAATGGTTGACCAATTTGTTTTAAACTAATGGTACCCTGTAGCCAGTTCTAATGATGATCTGTAGATTAATTGCATTACGGGAAAACGCTTGTAAATTATTTGTAGACGATGTTCAGCTTTTTTATACAAAAATATGTGTTTGCATTTTCGGGACAACTATATGTTAGTGTCACTAATACATAGTTGTCCCGAAAATACAAGCACATGCAACGCTGTATATTTGTATCTGTATAATAAAACTGGAAAAATATGTGCTCTCAGTTTTGACCCAGATGTCCCCAAATTTGTAAAACATATTATGGCTTATTCGCCGCGTACAAAACAGATTCTTTTGACTATATAATCATCAGTAGAATTCAACAAGTGGTTCAACCATTTGTATACAAATGCATTACCCTTTGCACAATTAGAGTGTAGTCCTAACGCAGCCTAACGATGAATGATGATGGATATGTTTAATCTTGATAAGTAGCGAAAATGTATTGGCATTAGATTTGGTGCATAACTTTCAAAGTCGTTTGAATATATTAATATTGGATGTTTAAATTCTGGTATTAGTATGGATTGTAAAAATGCATTATATCTCTTATTAAAATTAAATCGTTACACATTGAGAATTGCTTCAAGATGGCTGGTCCTCAGCCTGGTAACCATCAACAGCCATCATTCACCACTGAGTTTGTGATTAGTTAGCAAATGTCATTCAGACCAGATGCCACGTAGAAACCATTCGTTTGTGTTCTCAGCAATTTCATAATCATGGCAGCTTACCAAGCAATTAAAATAAACGGAACTTTGACAAATAACAGAGGCATGGAGTGAACAATGAATGGCACAGAACAGCAAGAGCTTGGGAAAACACCAATAACATACACTCTAAATTTTTTTTACTCAACCCGAGTAATTTTTTACTCATTGTCGTAGTTAAAATGTCACAGCTCTTTTGTTGAGTAAACTTGACTCAACAAAGGTTGAGTAGCAGTTTTACTCTGCCTTGTAGTAAACATTTTACTCAGTAAAAGAGTCAATATTTGACTCAAGTTGTTCAGTAAAATGTTACTCCCCATTACTCAACAGTTGAGCTGTGACATTTTTTACTCAACAGGGCGATAAAACTTTACTCAACCCACAAGGAGTAATATTTTGTAACTGTATTTGAGTAGATTTCTTGCTCAACCGTTGAGTAACATGTTTTGACTCAACTGATCAGGTGAGAACATGTTGACAGACTGTGAGCAAAATTAATTTTACTCAATTGACATTGGTAATACTTTGGATGCACGTATAAAGCAAAATGTTTATTCATCAGAAAGCTACAAGTTGCTCACCAGGTTGAGTAAAATGGCTTGTTCAGTATACTCGAAACTTCCAGATATTTTGATTTAATTTCTGTAATAGAACTACACTGTCAAACATCAAAAGAACACAGGCGGTATTCTTGGCATTTAAAAAATAACACAAAATCTACAAGGACATATTTTCATTACTTTTACCTTTTTCTTCGAAGGCCATGGTGGTTCAAAATCATGATATGTAGATGCACGCTGCACGTCGTGTAGTCGTGTACCGATGTACATGCACCAGTAAAACTATAAGCCATAGATTTGTCAGATTAATTGTAAATATCATGCTGGCATAAATGCAACCTATAACTTTACTGAGCAATGGCGAATCCCCATTTTTGAATACACAGCGCTCACAGTGCAGTGATACATGGATCAACGGTGAAAGGTTGCCAAATTCATAGCTTAATATCAGGTTCCGTAGACATAGTCGGGTTTAACGCCGAATTTCGCCAAGTTTACAATCATGACAAGTCCATTGCATCACCGCAATAATTATCATATTTTCTGATTATAACTTGTTGATGTAAAATATCAGAGTGACCAGCATTTCCGCGACACACCAGCTTGTCACCTGCCATTGATATGTTCGCGGGAAATCTTGGGCTGCACGTGTCTGGGTTCGTCAACGTTGCGTAAGATCAGAATCAACGCGGTGTAAGTTCTGATCCCGTCACTGCGTCAAACTACTTTGTCACGCAACGTTGAGTTAGATTTCAAAAATGCTTTACTCAACATGTGTTTCACAATTTTACTCGGGTGAGGAGTAAAGGGGGAATTTGTGTTTTACGCCATGCTGATTAAATCTTGACTCAACCTGTTACTCAACACGCTTTACTCCCAGCACTGAGTAAAATAATTTGTAGAGTGTAAGAACTGCACTCCAAGGAAATCCGAGTGTATTGCGTTGTACCCAGATGGTATATTGTGTCAATCCCACGGTTGTACCAGTTGTGGGAAATTTCAGTTGTGGGTCATGTGATCCCATAAAAATCATATTCTTAACAAATAAAACCCCTGACTTTTATGCTTATTTTAGCTCACAAAGTGTTAGTACTTTTGTTTGTTTTTTTTAGCATGATCATGAAATGTCATTTGGTTCTTTAACTTTTGGAACACTTTTTATCCCTAAGGACGGACCTGTGTTTAGTACAGTACAGTATAGGCATATTGCAATGCATTATGGGATTGATTCAAAATACCCTCTGCGTTGTACCATAAAGTGACCATTGGAAACGTTTGGAAAGGGGGTACGCCTTTCGGGCGTTCTATCTCAACCATTTTACACTTTTTTATAGGCGAGGTGTTAAATGAAAGGGTAAGACCAAGGCAACAAAATGTATAGTTCTAAAACTTTCAAAATTATCGGATTTTGGCACAATACTGATCGAAAAACATGCCGAGGTAAGTTTTATGCCAACTGTACATATATAACGCTACCAAAATGGGCAAAAAGGAAAACTTTCAAAACTATCGGAGAAATGATCTATTTAGAGTAGTTTAGTTTGAGACAGTTTGCAGATAACTATACTTCTTTTATTTCATCTGTCAATGTGAGATTCTAAGCAGAGGAATTTTCGTATTAACAGAGTGGCGAGTACCAAATGAAACATCTAACTCACAATCAGTGTATACATGATATATCGTGCCTAAGGGAAATTTCACCATCTGAGTTTGAGAAGGCGGTAAATTGAAGAGGGCCTTGTACAGACCCCTGGGGTAAACCACACCCAGTAACTATATGATCAAAAAATATACCCGCTCTGCTCACTCGTGATGACCATCTTGACAGATAAGAAGCAAACCAATTGTGTACATCTCTGATGATTGCACATCTTTTCTCAAGGCGTTTCAGTCAAATTACTTCGCTCTCCACGGAGACATACTCTCTGAATTAATCGCAAGCATTATATCATCCTGAAGTTTCAACAAACCTGTTTCAGTTTGCAGGTTCCACAAAAGAAAAAAACAGAAATAGATCTGGAGCCCGTTTCACAAAGACTTACGATCAATTGTAAGTTTGATTTATCGAGCGTTAACTCGATCAAGCGTAAGTTTGAACTTGAATGTACGTGCAAACTTACGCTTGATCGAGTTACGCTTGATGACAATCGATCGTAAATCTTTGTGAAACGGGCCCCTGGTCTGACACCCTCTGAGCGAAAAGTGTTTGGAAGAACTGGAACTTTCTTGGCTATACATTTGTGGTAGAAATTATGTAAAGCTGTAAAATAAAAAGCTATTGATCAAAAAGTCTAGGAGACTTTATACTGAGTAATGACAGTACATATTTTAACCAAACCCCACAGGAATATTTCGACTAGAAGCCACGGTTTCAACGGGGGTCAAAACCAATATTCATCGATGTCTTCACGCCCAAGTAGCTCGGCAAACCCCGTGTTGAACATATTATGAATTGTGCTGGCTGAATATACAGAGGTAACCCGTAATTTAAGTGACTGAATGGCTTTGTTAGCGAGAATTGACGTTTTAATTAGAGACATTTTGTATGTACATAAACAAATTCAAATTTATTTGGTGGTGTGCAACCGACAGCGATAGGCTCACGGCGCACTTCCCGATGATCTTGTAAGTGAATGCCTGGTGTATCTATGGTGGAGGTGTCCGACTCTAAAATTTTTATATTGTTGCTTTTTTGGCCTTTGTTTGGAATTTCGCCTTTATTTTTGTCTTTGTTAAAAAGTGATTTTTGCCGCCATTGTGGATGGATTTTTGAGCATGGCTTAATCGCATGATGAGCTGCAGTAAGGAAAACACTGGTACTGAGTGACTTGTTCATGAAGTCTGGCACAGGCAAGTAGTTGGTAATCATCATCATGATTAAGTAGGAGGCTGAGATGCAAGATGTATTTAAGGAACTGGAAATCAATTTGTGTAGTTCATCCTTCGTATCAGACGAAATTGTGTTTAAAGGTTCAAAATTATCAGGATGAACGTCTTGTTCGTTGCCCAAGTCTTACCAAAAATTCTGAAAGAGCAAATATATAACTTTAATCGTTTATGTCATCATAAACTTGGTGACGCTTAGCTTAATTGTTCAAAAAGAGACTTCTTTAATTTAAAAGTACATGTTTCGACAGTATTGTTTGCAGTAATTATTCGCGGAGATGCTGTTGTCAGCTGTGACCGCCTTTTTTTTTACAAAAAATAGGTGTTGATATATAATCAGGATAATGATTATACTCAGACTTGTCCATGGAATTATGTTATACCAATTGAGCAGATTTTTGACTTTATCCACTAGCATAATTGGTATACACTGTTCAGTTCAGTTTATTCACCATTACAACTAAAGTAGAGCAAAACTCGAAAGTTATGGCTCATAACTGTTGCTCATAAAGTTGGAATAAAATATTTTTACCACTTTTTTATGGAATGATTCTTACAGTGTGAGTTATTTATGATATCTAGGGTGTACATCGCCACCCTACTTGAATGATCAGTCTCTTCCGAACATATCACCATGAACTTAGTTCACAATTAACCCTGTAATTACGAAGAACTCTGGTCAAGCTTTGTGGCAATGGTTCGGACAATGGTTTCCTTAAATTCAGCTTGAATTGAACACTGAGATGGTTAGAGATGTACTCATCATGAACCATGCAATCCTTAACAAGGTTATCATCTAGTATGTGACCATGCCTGAGTTGAACTGGTAACCTACATACTGAGTCAAATTAGCAGATGAGACAAACAATAAGCAAGTAATAAATTGATCTCATCAACCAAACCCAGAAAAACTGACGCGTGGAAACCATTAGCAGACGAAGGTAGTGGCGATAAACTGCAACAACAACAACAACAACAAACCCAGCCGGACTACATCCTCCAACTATGACATCTTTGTCACCTGGAAGACACGACTCAGTGGCAATAATAACATAGAAGTTACGCTCCATGATTTTATCGGCAAATAAAAACAGTTTCATTCCAAACACAAACTAGAATTTCGCGGTTCTCGGCTTTCGCGATACGCGGCGGGGGGTTGTTAGGTTCCGTTCGGAACCTTATCAGACGTGACCTGTAGTGGTAGTAAACTTTTGTCACCTACCTAGGGCCCCTGTTTAAATACCCAGAGTCCCTTTGAAACTATATATAAGTCCACTTTATTGACCTCCCCAGAGTCTAAGGTCCTAACTGCCACAGTGTCCCTTCTCAACTACACAAGATCCCCCTTTTCATCTGTCTCAGAGCCCCTTCCCAGCTGCCACCGAGCATCCTTCTACAGTAACTAAGATTCTCCTCATCTAACACAGGTGCCCTTTCCCAACTAACCCAAATATGGCCAATTGCCAAATACTCATGGGTATCTTTCCAGACAACATGATCTTTTCCAAACTAACCCAAATTTCCCTTCCCAATTACCCCAGGTCCACTTCCCCAACTATCCCATGTTTCTCTTTCCAAACCACCACAGGGTTCTCCTTTTCCGAACAACCCCATTTCATGCCTCTACAGCACTCCAGCACTGAGTTACTAATACTCCATTTGAAGCATAATTTAGTTCTTGAGGTCCTTTTGGGAAATTGTTTGCTTCAGAAGCTTAATTTGAGCCGAATTTGAGTTCTAAAGCCTGCATATTTCCTCCAAAAATCCATTTCTAAGGCCCTAATTTAAAAGACAAAAATCAGTTCCCAAGTCCCTAAGTTCAAAAGTCGGGCAACACACATCCCTACCCAGAGTGCCCCCCCCCCCGGTCTCTCGCCCTCTCACTCTCATATTCTCCCTTCTTTCCTCAGTTGAATTTGAGCCGAATTTTAGTTCAAAAGCCTCCAAGTTTCCTCCAATTTTGTTTTTTCTAATTCTAAGGGCCCTATTAAAAGACAAATCAGTTCCCAAGCTCTTAAGTTCTAAGTCGGCCACACAATCCGTACCCAAAAAAGTTGAGTACCCTGCTCACCCCTCACTCTCATACTCTCACTTTCTCTGATTCTTTACCGCCCACATTTCCAATCTGAATGTACATTGTCTTCCAAATACCTAAAAAAATATATCGACAACATGTCATGTTTAAGATATCAAATTGGACTGATTTTTTCTCATTTACAACATTTTTTGGATTATAACTAACTCTATCCACAGCATAAGCAAAATTATTTAAATTTTATATATTAGTTAGCAAGAAATAAACATTGTCAATTATGACAATAAACAGTATAGGCCCATAGCAGGGAAGCCCCAAGGAGCAGAGCACTTAAGTGGCCAAGGACAATAACATGATTATAATGCATGTATTTCCATATCCCACAACACAATATGGGACCTTGATGATCACATCTGTTATTCTGCTATATGCCTTGTGTATACGGGATAATTTGACACGATGTATTATGGAATATTGGATTTCATTACTTGATTGTTCTGCAAACCATTAAGACGCCATAGATTAGGTGATAAGCTTTATGAGATTAGAATATTTAATCTATTTCACCATATCCCATAACACAATAGATGAGACCTCAGACTGCATGTACAAATTGTGATGTTACACTATTTTACCAGCATTAGTTTGGATAATTTGACACAATGTATTATGGGGTATTGGATTTGTTTCATTGATTCTTTCACATTCTTTAGTCCACAATGCAAGTTTAAACCATCTTGCAAAAAAGGTAACATTCTGGTCCAATTAAAAAAACAACAACTTATATTCTTCTTCAGTAATACATCTAAAATGTTCTGTTATAAATCATCCCCAAATGCCTTCAGATTCCCAATAGTTTATATTTTATTCACCCCTCTCTCTCCGAGCACACTCATTATATGTTTCCTCAATATGGTACCCCCATTTAGGAACATGGAATATTCCACATTGGCAAGTCCCTTGATGTACTTCATTTCTTGAAATAACTTGCCTCAGAATTCATCCAAAAATCTACCTTTTTCCTCCACCAAAACACAACACAAGCCTTTCGGCCCTGGAAAAGACTTCAACACATAACATACTCAATTTATAGCCCCAAGTTCTGCTCCCTCTAACCAAATAACGTCGACAGAAGTTCAATTTTCACTCACAATGCAAAATGCAGTACCTACCCCAATGCGTGCACACTTACTGTCTTCTGCCGACACATTTTTGGACTCTCAAAAGTAGACCAATTCCAATATACAGACTAACGTCTGATAACAATGAGTTTGGTTGAGACCTGGTTGTAGTTGGGTAACTGCTTTAAATTAACCAAATATGTATTGGATTGACATGTAACTCTAATGGATGGCGTTCTTTTTTTCTTAGGATTGCAGGTATTGACACTATAGTTTAATGAATGATCGTATTACACATTGCAAAGTAGTACCCATGGAAAGTTTTAGATGAAAGGTTCCTCTTAACAGAGGAGACATGTTGACCGATTTTAACAATGTTGTGACAATAAGGTCGTGATTAAAGGGGGATTGACCACGTGTGAAAATCTGAAGTGTGAGACATCAAGTCCAATCATTTTATAGTTGAAGGACTATATTTATGAGCTGTGGGATGATTACTGCTTTAGAGTTGTTCGAGTAGACAGTACTTGTCGCAAGTAAACGAAACATAACAGGACTTTAAACATGCAAAATAAGTGTTAGAAATTGCACTCAGATATTTTCTAGCCAATTTAAGAATTTACTAGTTTCGTTTTCGATATGTAAATTACTGCAAAGTACATTTCAAGTATCAATTTCCAATTTTATATTATCACTTTGGTGGTGGTTTGGGGTGGTGGTGTGAGCGTGGTAGCTTGGTGGGATAGGGTAAAGCATGAAAACTCTTATGTTCTGAAAATGGCCACTATGTATTCAATGACATCTTTGTGTTCAAAAGGTTTTATAGGTATGTGAGTGCGCATTTTGCACACTTTTTATACTGTTGCATTGCTATCAGCTTTATATTTTTATGTTTTAACCGTTACATTCACCATTGTTCTTGGGCAAGATTCATGAAAGACCCTGTTGAATTTGCTCTAAGATTATTTGCTCATGTTTGTGACGTTTAACATTTGAAAACATTAAAAGAGTACGAACTTGAAGTTTAAGTTTATTTACAAGTTTTCTTAAACCGCGATAGTTAGATAGTGACTGTACGCGAGTTCGCATTTTCTTTGAAGACCGAAAAGGTCGGCCTCGGTAATTGTTCTGTGTGATCAGGTTAACCCGTTTGGTGTGATTACGGAAAATGTAATCGTGGCTTGGGTTCCTGATTCAGTGCTTAGCACAGGTAACTTTAGAAAAGACTTGTTAATATGGTTTGCAAAATCCGTTTTGGATAACCTCATATTCTAAGTTCTAGATAGGTTTTCACTAGTGTAATTGCTATATTTTGAAGAACCTATATCCTGTTCGTGCAAAATTCATAAGTCTTTGGGTTTCCCAAGCAAAGATCGACTTATTTCCAATAGTTTTTCAAGGTCGATCGAAAATGTCTTACGTATAAGAAATTACCCGATTTATATGCAATTTGTTAATATTTGTTACGCAAAAAAGGTTGTTTAACGTGCATTTTTTCTTGATTAACACACACAATTTCACACAGGTTGCTTCTTTTTCTCTTTGAATAGAGTCTGCAGTAGTGTATTTAGAAAATGAGTACAGGACAACGGTGCTATCAATTTTTATTTTTTTCTCCGCAAGAAGCTTGTACCAAAGTTTATCAATTACAAAAATACTGCTTGGAAAAGAAAATATTTTTTGAGCACAAAAAACGGGTTATATTTTGTGTAGACCCACTCCCCTTACCCACTTAAAGTGTTTAATAACGACTGGATATTTAAAAAAATGTCGTCCGTCGAAGCAAGAATCCTCTAGCAGCCCTGTTCATTGACGGTAAAGTGAAAGGAAAAATGAAAAGACGTAGACGGAAGAAAAAGTGGTTCGATAATGTACATCAAGAGTAGTGCCTCTGGACCCCCCATTTCCTCAACTCATCAAAAGTCGTCAAATAACTCGTCAATGTATTGCGCACTTGGGCAAGGCACTTTACCGCTTTCCTCGTCGACCCAAGAGATATTCGGGTAGCTGTTAGGAGGAATATTACCTCGTTACCTCGTTACCTCGTTGAAACTTCCTCTAAAGTACGTTCACCAGGGAGTATAACTAGAGGATTGATGAGAGTGGAACCAGTCTAAATATTATTAAGCCACGATTTGAAATCATTTGTCTTGTCAAAAGTTGTCATATTTTGGGGCAGTGCATTCCATAGATCTACTAGCTATGCGGTCCCGAAGAAGGACTGCTTCATAATGGTGGTGCTTGGAACTTCATGGAGCAGGGGCGTAAACCAGATCTGAGCCTCGGGGGGGGGGGGGCAAGACTCAAGAAGTTTCCCGATTTTTCAGGCGCCAATTTTTCCGGCTCGCCTCTGCTGCCGCCGATAACCCAGCCGGGGCACCTTCCCCCTTCCTTTCTTTTCTTTCCTCTTTCTTTTTCTCTTCTTCCCTCTTCTTTTTCCCCTTTCTTCTTCTCTTCCCTATTTTTCTTTTCTTTTTTTCTTTCCCCCTTTCTCTTCTTTCTCTTTCTTCTCATTCCTTTCCCGCTTTTTATCTTCACTTGGCGTCTTCCTCCTCCTTTTTTTCTTTTTCTTCCCATTTTTTGGCTCTCCTTCCAAATTTTTCCCGATTTTTGGGTGGTCCGGGGGGGCATGCCTTGCCCCCCCCCCGGCCCCCACTGGTTACGCCAATATCAAGTTGGTCGGTCATAATTTTATGCCAGTTTAAATAAGGCGTGTTTTAATCTTCATCTGCTCGACAGAGTCCAACTTGAGATCCTCCAACATAGCAGTGACACTAGACGTTTTCCAATACTCCCCTTTCACAAATCTTGCTGCACGCCTGTGCACATTTTCAAGCACCTCCTTGTTCTTTTTAGTGTCCGTATGCCAAGCAGCAGATGCATATTGAAGATGGGGGCGAGCTAGGTGTTATAAAGCTTTTCCTTCACTGCCATTGTGGTATTGTTGAAGTTTCTCATCAAAGAATGTTTTAAGACCCTGGTAAGCGTTTTCAAATGGCATATTGTGGTCTGCGTAATCCATTAAGGGTGTTTTGGTATTAATACGAGATACTGTGTGTTAGTTCACTGTCCGCGAGGTCTCCCCTAGCATGGTATAGACCGGGTGCCCAGGAACCCTTTTGCAACAGATCCTCATCACTTTTACATTTGGGGCATTAACTTCATTCCCCACGTAAGCCCAGGAAACGAGTTTGTCAAGGTCAGACTGGAAGTCAGCTTCATCTGCCTAGGGGGAGTGTGATGGTTCATAGAGAATGCATTAATCTGCAAATAATCTAACAGTTGAATTGATTCCTTTAGAGATGTCGTTAATAAAATCGATGACGTCTTTTGGTCCGACCAAACCTGTGGGACTCCACGCAATACTGCTCCCATCAGACGGCTGGCCATTTACTACAACCCTCTGGTGACGCTGGTTAGGAACGCTTCAATCCAGGCAAGTGATTTCCCGAATGCCGTAGTAGTTGAGCTTGACATCAATAACCGCTGGTGTGGTATCAACAGCAAAAGCTCTGCTGAAGTCCAAAACAGCAATATCGTTGGTCTTGGAATAGGTTTGGTTTGAAGCCAAATCCTGTAGATTGGTGATAAGCTGGGTTTCACAAAAACTGCATTTCCTAATCCTAAAGGCATGTTGACTACGGACAGATGGAGTAAGACGTCAAAGTGAGACATAATGTGGGTGTCAATGATATGCTCAAGGAGTTTACAGCAGACAGACGTCAGACACACGGGTCTGAAGTTTGCTGGCTCGGCCTTCGATCCCTTCTTATCAATTGGTGTAATGTCGGCTCGTCGCCAGTCTTCTGGTAACATACCTTCATCAAGAGATTGTTGAAAGATGAAGGTGAGGATTGGTGTTATCTCTTCTGCTGCTAATTTCAATGCCTTATTTGGAATGGTGTCTGGGCCCACGGCTTTATCGATCTTAACTGAACTTAATAGACTGAACACCCCTTCGGGTCGAACAATAACATCTGTCATATCTGGAAAGGGGCTTGGCAGAATTGCTGGAAGATCCCCATCTTCAGTGATAAGCACACTCTTGAATTGATCAGCCAGTGTGTTTGCTTTAGATAAGTCGTCAATAATGGCCTGGTTGTTTACTTTCAAAGTCTGGATGCCGATATTTTCCTTTCTATTAGATTTGATATACTTCCAAAGGCACTTTGAATTCTCAGAGGAGGCTATGTTGGCGATGTAGTCCCGCTCGGCCTTCCTAAACTTCCTCTCAACATCCCTTTTGACTTTGGCATAGTTGATCCAATGATCCCCTCCTTTTTTTCTTTGCTCTGATGTAATACCTCTCTTTTTTACGGCAGAGTTTCTTGTGATAAGGGATGAACCAAGGTGCATTTGGTCTCTTATTGGCTTGTCTAGATGGAACATGCTTCTCAGTCAGATTCAGGATGCCCTTCTTGAACATGCACCAGTTTTCCTCTGTTGTTCTTGAGTCGGGTTTACTGTCCAAGAAATCTGAGGCCAGCTTCCTAACATCTGCTTTGAAGACATTTTCATCAACTTTACCCCAACGGTAGATTTTTCTTGTTGGTTTTCTTGGTAGCGGGGCTCTCAGTGAGAAATTTGCAATAACAATTGAGTGGTCTGAGGTGATTAATGATGGCCTAGTTGTGAAGCACAGGTCCAAGATGTTCTCTGTGCCGGTCTGGCTACGCCTGGTAGGAAAAGTCACCATCTGTTCCAAACTGTAGTCAGCGGCAATCTTTAAGATGGATTCTTGAAGCTCGCCATGTGGAACTTGGCCTTGCTTCCAGTACATGTTTGGACTTTGGAATGTTGAAATCCCCACCTAGTATTATATATGGCGTTCTTGACTCATCATAGATGTTATTGAAATCATGTTTGGCAGTTTGGGTCTGTAGTAAGAACCGATATAAATATTTTCACTTCCAAGAGCAAGCTGACACCAAACTAGTTCTGCAGTATCTCTGGTTTTCCGTGTTCAGGACGTACTTCAGAGGAAGTGGTGCTTTTTAGTGGCTTACTAAACCTCTCGGACCCACAATCTATTATAGTAGTAACTTCCTCGGCACAAGATAGAAAACACGCTGTATTAACAGAAAGATTGTAAACCCCTGGGAGGTCGTCGCAAGTAAAATAGCTGTCATCTCTGGCTGCGATGCATATAGGACATATCCAAGTCAACCTGGAGCTCTGAAACAGCTTGTATGTAGTACTGTCCATGCTGCATCAAAGTGTGTGAAACCATTTCTGGCAGCTGTCACATCCCAAACCGTCGGCACCATCAAAGATGTCACCACTACATATACCGCAGGGTGCCCGACAAGCACTACAGTACCATTGCTTATGGTTTTTCTTGAGCTGCCTAAAGTTATAGTTGGATATCACGGCGCATTTTGGATGTACATACATACTACATTCATCGCACATAATACCACGGTCACATTTGGAAACCGTCAAGTCGCAAATAGCACATCTATATGAGACACAAGGTCCCGGGTTCATATGAACATCATTAGCAGTGATGATACACAGAGTAATAATCAAAGCAGTAGTTGAGGCAGGAGCTTTACCGGGGCTACTCTGATTAAAGTGATAAGCACAATGCTTCCCTAAGTAAAGGCCATTACAGCCGACTTTACGTTTCAAAAACAGAAGGCTGTGTCCATGCAGGATTAAAGACATATCTAGTGGATGCCAAGTCACAGGCATGGTGTAGCTTGGAGCTGATGGTGAATGGCGAAACAAAGCAATCGTCATGATCATGAGAATGAAACAAGATACTTACAGTTTGATGCCCCTCCCAGGTAGGATCCCGATTCAACCTTGGCAAAACAGTTCTTGAGAACACTTGAACAAGGGCAAAAATTAGAAGAGTCCCCCTGAAGTTGGTAACACGTCTTTTAATATCTCGCGTGGTAAAAATAAGGTTAGGCTTAAGGCATAGAGTTATTGCGTCATCTTGAAGTATGCTGAATTCGACGACCAGGATGGCCTCCAGCCGTGTAGAATTTGGCAAGACAGATTGGCAGCAAAACACAGTTTTTTGAAGATTAAAAAAACATCCAACACATCCAAAAGTATTCCAAACGTAGGATCAAAATTATATAAACATCCAAAAGTCAAAATTAAACTAATATGTGCAAGTAAAAACAAGGATTTAAAGGATAAAACTCCGATGAAACGGACGAAATTAAAAAGGCATCCACTCTCATCAACAATCTAAGTGATAACAGGATTGTGCGCTTGGCCAGCTGCCGACCTAGGTGAAGCGAAATAATTGTGACGATTTCCTGATGGCAGCGTAATAATAATAGGCAACAGCGCTGTGAGCTTGATGAAATCGCGCTTTGTAAAAGCCCGTGTATTATTATTATTATTGTCAACTCGACAACTCGTCACTTAAGTCGTCACTTAACACGTCATTTACCTCGTCAACTCTGCACTTAAGTCGTCACTTATCTCATCAATTATCTCGTCAACTTGGCACTTATATCGTCATTTATGTCATTATTTATTTGAACTCATCAACTCGACAACTTGTCATGAACCTTCGGAGCCACCTTAATAAACTTCCATGATCAATCTCGTTAATACTTAATAGATCAATCAATCAATCAATCAATCAATATTTATTTTTTCTTAATCACAGAATCAGCAGAAATACATACAATTTTAATAATTTTAAAAAATGTATTACAATGAGAAGATAAATGTGATATTTAGATAAGTGTTTTATAACATGCAGATGATAATTCAATATGAATGGAATTCAAATAATTAACCCTCGTCTACCGAAGGGGGGGGGGGGGTGGTTACCAC
>JAMKCH010023494.1:0-25243 GCA_023653785.1 Ophioderma brevispina
GTATACCATGGCCTACAACCCAAATGCATTATAGCATTTCGGGATTGGTAGCTATAGCCGTAGGGGGTAACAAGGTTTTATACAGGGGGAAAATTTAAATTGTTTCAATCATGTTGAAAAGTTTACGCATTATTTGTCTATCATAATGATTCCAAAAAGGTCTGTTTGTACTAACTACAGCCTTTTTTGAGTGTATAAGGCTAAAAACACAAAATCGAATAAAAGGGTCTTTTTTTTCAGTTGTACCGGGGTCAAATTTCAAAGTTGCTCTGATTTGGCTAAAATATGGTGCAATATTATTGGTGGAGTTCATAGGAATTAAAATAAGGAATAGTTTTTGACTGTCTAAAAATGCTTGTTACCAATGTAGGGGGGCAACAAAGGTCTAACGTCCCTTGTATTCAATGGGGCTTACCTTGTTTTCTCTCTACTTTGGTAAATAAGCATTTAAAAACTCAAACTATTCCGTATTTTAATCCTATGAGCTCCATCAATCATTTGCACCAATTTTTAACCAAATGGAGCAACTTTAAAAAAAAAAAAAATTGTGACCCTGTACAACTGAAATTTGACCTTTTGACCTGTTCTTTCTGTTTTTAAACCTTAAACTCCCAGAACTTTGGTTTTTGTAATTTGGTATACCTTTTTTTAATCCTTATGGTTGGACAAATATGTGGCATACTTTCAACATGACCGTATCATTTTAAAATGTTGACCCTGTGTATCCTTGATTGTCCCCTACCTAGTTATAGCTACAATTCCAGAAATGCCATATCATGCATTTTTGTGTAGATGCGATAGTGTACTGAGGCTTGACAATAAGTATCGTTTTGTCCCCTTCAGGATACCCAGTATTGGCTAAAATTTCCGATGGCTGAGGACTAAATAAGGTAAAAATCACAATACTATAAGCCTTCCTACAGCTTACACTACACTTTTTTTCGAATGACTACAAGGTCAAACATAGCTTTTAAATGGAAAATTAATGAACCTAAAAGTTAAACTTTAAGTTGAAGCCCTGTCCCATTTTGCTCAGCTCTGAAAAAAGATATGTACACATGTTTTGGCATATTTAATTAGCCCTGTCATTTTGCAAGCATGAAAGGAAATGTACCAATTGTTTCCATGGCATTCATGTAATTAAAAAGTAACTAGTTTGAAGCTAATGCGAAGACCAGACATTCTAGCAACAAACATCGATATCAGTGGGTGGTAATTTATTCTTTTTTTGTGATGTGCTTGCAACTTAATTTTTCTCATTCGAAACATGAATCGAAATATTTTATAATGTATAATGCTATTTATAGCTTATAATTACTTCTAAAATTTCCGTAAATTAAGAACAGATTTGTGCCAAGAATACGGGAAATCTGTTTTAGAAAAAAAGAAAAATAAAACATAAAAAAATTTTAATTTAGGAAATATTTCAAAAATTCCGGCCTTTTTTTCTTCCGCAATTTTAAATTCTGTTTAAAATACCTTTTACCTCATTTGAGACAATTTTTCTGTAAAATTACTGTCAAAGTTCCGTTAATTTGGCAGAATTCTGTAATCCCCCTAAAAAGTGTTGAAATTCTGCTGCAAGAAAATTTTCTAACAGTGTAGGTATTTTTTAAGACTTATGCATGAAATCTCTTTTAATAAATTGCATGACAATTAATGAATGACAAAACTTTCGATAATTGTAATTTTTATTGCATTACAATTAAATTTAGTGTATGACTAACAATTATGATTCATAGTTTGTGATTTAATTAGTCATTTCCATAAAAAATGACAATGTTATGAATGCATTGTTGTCATTTAGTTTGTCAGGTAATTTGTAATATCTTAAAAAGTTTTAGACTAATATTTTCAAGGTTATTTATTCACCATCAACTTCATTTTAGTCAAAAGAGGGAAGGTCAGCATTCATTCAGATGGTAGGACGCCTGCTAAAGAGCAAAGATCGTAAAAAGTGCATGACGCCCGATATCCCTAGGGTACTCGACCCCAAATTGGGTACAGTGTGTGGTTTAGCGGTCCCGCCGGGTAAAAAAATCGATCCATTTTTATAGTGACAAATTGTAAAAAAATGACCCATTTATTGTTGGTTCCGAAATTGGGGGGGGGGGGGGGGGTGGGGGGGGCCCATTTTTATAGTTGGCTGAAATTTCGCACCATTTTCATAGTATCTTAGCAAAATCGACGCCATTTTCATCGTAATTTTTCCGAAATTCTGATTTTGACACGGTGTAAAAATTTATATCAAAAATTCCCCATTGTAAGGATTAAGTTGAGAATGTTTCTTTGTAGGCCAAAATTGTAAAATTTCTAATTTCATAGAGGAGCAAATACGAAATTCAGCCTATGGTTTTCGATGAAAATATAAGCAATGCCAGAACCACCTTTCGTTGTCATTTTAAGTTTATTTATCTGTAAACAATAGAAGGGTATAGGGGATCTATTGTGGCGTACTAATCTTTATAATCCCTACTATCACAGAAAATATGGATGACTTGAAATCTTTTCGTTGGCACCATGATTTCCTGAGGAGGGCGCCCTCAATTTCCAAAAAATCGTGTATTTTGCATGTACATAATGCTTGTCCATATACTAATCACTGTGTGAAATTGTTAAGCTTAAATCGAATTCCTTCATATAGAAAATCACAACTTTGTTATAAAATTCCGGATCCGGAATTTTTGTTATACACAGTATCCTATGGGACGTAAGACTACACATAAATGTCTACTGCATCAAAACGAAAAATCCGATTCATGTCAAATTTCGGAATTGTGCATTTTAGGTTACTATCTTTAGTTCTACTTGACTATTTTTCATTATTACACAAAAAATAATATTTCGAAATCTCTGAGTCAGACTTTAAATTAGAGGATCACATAATATGATGGAGTGAAATATAATTGAGGCCCTGCCATGTTTAGACAAACCGTTTCAAACCCAAATTTCAAAAGGCAATTTTGCTCAAGATTAGAAATTCATAAAAAATGATGGAAGACCAAAATTTATCAGCACGGTTGGTAAAATCACGACGGGGTCTCAAAAGGGACGCAAAACAAACAGAAGACAAAGGACAATGACGCGGACCGACAAGACAAACATAGATAGAGATGTCGTCAATGGCAAACAATATATATAACAAAATACCCGTACGTTATATGATATGATATATAAAAAAGAAATTATTGATATAAATAATTTTTATCGTTTGCAAATTTTTATACCCGCCCCTGTATAATAGATAATAGACTTATAATCTCTGTTATTGTTTTTCATACAGTGAGCTTTTGTAGTATCATGATGAGATTAAGGAGACGCTTGTACTATGGACTGATTATCGTCAGCATAATTGGCTTCATATTCGTTATCTTTAATGTTTACCAATCGAAAACAGGTATAAGCGTTAAATTTCGATTATTCCGGTACCAAAAGTAATGAATATTGAACCGACATTTTTTGTTTTGCTGTTTATTCTTTCTTTCTTTCTTTTTATAAAATTATGATTTTGATGGGTTTTGTTGTTGTTTATTTGTTGTATTCTGAATTCATATTCCCAATAACATAAATACCAATGATCGCTGTTCCAAAATTATATCGTCACGAGTCTTCCAAACAGGCCAATCGACATACCAAATATTGAGCAAAAATAAGCAAATATTGAGCAAAAACTGTAGAAATAGATTTTCACTTTTGGTAATCATACCCCCCAAACGAACCAAATGAAAGTCTTCAAACAAACCAATCTGCATTCGTCATTTGCTGTACCTGAAAACACGTACGACGCTTTTAAGTGACCTATCGATCAATGGTATATTGCAAGATTCATCTCCTCTCTCCGATCAACACTGGGTGGGCTTATTAAGTCTGGTCGAAGTTCATTTATATAGTAGCAATGTGTGTAGCTCTATCGGATAGATTTTTTGCCACATTAAAAATATTATAATTTTTTAAAGTATTTTAACTGGCAGCAATTCTGCCAAATAATTACTGTGAAAATCACAGTATAACTGTAAAAATTAATTCAATCAAACACTGAAAGATAATTTGGCGAGTTATTACAGAGATTTTGATGTTTACAGAATAAAAAAAGCACTGACGAAGACACCCGAAATGGAGTAGGGGCCTCTCAACAAATGTCTACCAAAATTTTTATGGTGCATATCCTGTAAAATTCACATTTAATTTTTGTAAAACCTTGTGCCATTAAACGGTAAATATAAAGTGAATTTGGATGGAAACTATAAAAGCTGGTAGTTTATGGGATTTTGTTGTCAGAATTACTGCCAGTATTTTCCTGTAAACAACCTATAATTGAAATCCATACTAGTGCTAATCCTGTTGATTTCATGCACAGTTCAAACAGAGACCACCTCTTATAAATTTGGTCGTAATAAGCCTGGTAAAATTGGACAAAAAAGTATTTTGGCTATATTTTTAAATTACATCCAATTATTGTCGGTTTTATCTGATTCTTTTTTTTTATGTGAAGTGCACGGTAAAGATTTAAGTGCACGTTATTTCGTCCAAATACAAGATGCGTTAGTAGTGGTTATAAGTTTAAACAAAAATTGTTCTTTATACTAGACTTCTATTGTAAGATGTCGCCTTGACTGTCTAAACGCCAGTTAGTTTTATTTTTGTTTTTTAAGTGTTTTTTTAGGTTAGTATTAAGTTTCTTTTATTTTGTAATTGATACAACTATACGTTTCATGAAAATAATTCCTACATATAATTGGGATAATGATAAACAATCTATTGAAAGTGCAATACAATTTAACATAGCATCTTGATTACTGTCAGGACGAAGCATCAGGACCGAAAACATGTTTGTTTAAATGAAGCAATTACTTGAATACAAAAGTAATTGTGATTCAAATCACCAATGTAAAACTCAATCATGATTTTTAATAAGCTCTCAAAATTAAAATACTTATCTCTCTGCGTGCGGCAGGCGAGTATACTCGGCTCAAAGATAATATATTGGTCATTTTTATCTTTTCTTGTTATGCAACATTTCCAATTATTTATTTTCAGGATAAATGCAGAATCGGCGTGAAAATGCATTTAAATGATTCCAACGAAGACCTAGCCTTTTAGTGGAGCGGTTTTTGGACTGCAAAATTATCGACAACCCCTCCCCTCGGTACAGAAACCAACCACTCTATTCGAATTCGACAGATTTAGTAATAAATAATGTTTAAAAAATGATGGTTGTGGTCAAAAACTTTGGTGGCAGGGTTGATTTTGGGTCAAAAAATCCACTGTTTTTTGGGCAAAACTAAAGAATACAGATTTATGAAATTTCATAGGCAAAACAAATTTTAATCATCCAGGCCATACGATCAATCTCTGACATTATATGAGAGGTTTCTGTTTTATTCAATATATAATGGGTAGAGAATGTTAGCTCCCAAAAATCACCTTTTCCTAAAAAAGCATCCTTTTTATCACAGTCACCCACAACGGTATTACTTGAACCCTTTAATGCCAACGTCATAAAACCTAATATCAATAACAAAAAGGATACCATAAAAATAAGATTGTAATATTTGGACCTTAAAAAATATAAAAAATAATAATTCGCTTAACTTGCAGGCCCACATTTCATTTTCGGCATAGAAATCATCCTGGCCACACCAAATCGTTCAACCACAACCATCATTTTTCTTAAATCTAGATAATGTTATCCTTCAAATAAAGGTGGTTGTGTTTGTTGTACGTGGGGAGGGGGTACTCGAAAACTAGAGCACATTTTAAGCTGCGTCCCGCGCCGCTATTTTGTTGTTTGGTTATAAAATGCATCCCAAATGACCACAATATGTTTGTCCCCGTGTGCATGAGATGTGCCCCATGTTACTCTTCACAGCCATTTTCTAGACCATCAGACTAACAAAAAGTGAGGGTAGACTTTTGCTACCCCGGAACTTTTTTCGGCTAGAGGGCGTTTTCAAAATGGCCCGCCAAAATGGCATTTAACATCATATCATGGCCTTTTCAAGCCACATTTGGGTGAAATGGCCCGTTTTTTTGTAGTTTTTTTTCCTATTTGTTTATGTCAAATGTATATTTCACCACTAAAATATTCCTTATTGAGGACGCTTTCAAAATGGCCGCCAAACGCTATTTAACAAAAAACACCTTATATCGTTTTTAATAGCCATAAAATGTCCATTTTTTTCAGTGTTTTTCCTGGCCTATATTTGTTGATGTCCATATGTACAGAGTGTCACATTCCCTACTTAAATGTATTCGTAATGGAGGGCGCTTTTTCAAAATTGCTGCCCAATGCAATTTAGCACCTCATAAGGATGTTTTAAATAGCAAAAAATGGTGCAAAATGACCCATTTTGTAAGTGTTTTGCTCTATATTTTTGATATCAAATTATATAGAGCGGTCACATTCACCACTTAGATTATTCGAATTGGAGGCGCTTTTCAAAATGGCTCCAAATGTGATTTAACACCTCATAATGCTGTGAAATGACCCGTTTGTTTCAGTGTTTCCCCTATTTTTCTCCTCATTTGGAGTTATTCAGTACTAAAGGTGCATTTCGTGATTCCAGCACCTGCTGTTTTTATTATTGTTCACTAGATAACTCCTTGAGAAAATGGTTTATTTTACAAAATTGAGGTGATTCCGATGTTGTGGTTTTGTGTTAGGAGCAACTGCGTGTTTCCCACGGTCCCATAGACCAACTGTGCTCTATTTCTGTCGTAACGGACAGAACATAACAAAATTTGCGAATTTCTCTTACAGATACGACCGAATTTGCACGTAAGAATTTGGTACAACGTGCATTAGTAAGGCAATTGGTTCAGAATGATATAAAAATCTCAACTTTTTTGAGGTAAGTCGGGGGACGAGGTTGTGGATCACACGAAATGCCCCTTTAACATAATTGCAGTTTTCATTTTTTTTTTCTTTTTCTTTACAGTATTTTTTATTGATCTTAATCATTTCTAGTTATGTTTTCATTTAATGGATTTTGATGATTTGATTTAATCCAGCACAATACTGTTTATTGGTGATATTACACTGCACCAAGTGCGATAAAGGATTGTGGCCTTAGCCAGCTGTCACCACCTCGAAGATTTCAATATGATTGTGACGATGTCATGATGGAAGCTTAATAATTGACAATCGTGCTGTAAGCATCTCGAAGGAGGAGAGAAAATTCCACCAGCCCATTTGGGGATTTCCCGACGCTTTGGATTATGTGTGGCGGCTCTGTGTCAGCTGCAAACAGGCTTGATAATCTTTGATCTACCATGACCAAATCTAGCAGGACCTGGGCGAATAAACATCAAGACCCTGCTACCAATTAAATTGAATAACAACAATCAGTCGGATGTACCCCTTTCCCTGTCTAGATATGGGTGAAATGGTCTAGTTTTGTGAGGTGTTCCATGTTGAGGTAAAGTGTATAATTCTCCTCCTACGAGATGCTCACAGCACGATTGCCAAATATCATTACGCTGCCATCAGGAAATCGTCACAATCAATTTTGGCTTCATCGAGGTTACACGGCTAAGCACACAACCCTATCCAGCAATTAGATTGTAATATCACCAATACAGCATGTGAACAAATCCATTAAAACTGAAATGTCAACTAAAAATCATAAAATTACTGTAATAAAAAGAAGAAAATTAAACCCAACTTTGTTAGAACGAAAACGTACTCAAACAATAAGGAGAAACATCACAAATAGGGAACACTGAAAACTGGGGCATTTCACCCCTTTATTATGCTATTAAACATCACCACAGTGCCCTCCATTAGGAATACCTAAAATAATTTAATAATAATAATAATAACAACACTAAAATGAACCATAGGGGGGGGGGGAAATTGAATTATTCACTAGTTCTAATGAGCTCTTATAGTTATTCAAATTATTATGTTTTATATATGTTGTTATTCTATTAGAACTAATTTGCATAAAATTAATATTCCATATCCTTTTAAGGAATCAAGTGCAAACAATACATGACGTTGGGGGAAAGAGTTTTTCTCCCTAACGTATTAATGCGTTTTTCTCCCTAACGTATTAATGAGTATATATGAATAGCGTTTTCCCCAATATGGTCGAAATTAAGGTTGTAAAGGTTTATTTAATCTCAAATCGTGGCCTGTAGGCCAAATTACTAGAGACTTTACAAGACAGAAACAATGCAACTTGGAGGCAGCAGCATAAAGAGCGCCATATTGTAACATTCAAACACATAATTGAAACACACCGAAAGGGAACACGGTGCAAGCTTTCATGGTTCCTTTGCCCATTTCAAATGAACCATGGAGAGGGTGGTATTCAGGTTTTAATCAATATCTGTTATACAAATTAAATCCCAAATTGAGTTCTCAAATTAAATCCAGCAAGTGGTTCCACTGAGATTAGAACCGAGGACCCTTTGCTCCAGAGGTAAGCTTGCTAACAGATAGACCACGCCATTTTCTCATTATGAATGTGACCGCTCTATACATTTGACATCAACAGATATAGCAAAACACTGACAAACTGGGCCATTTCACCCCATTTTTTGGCTAGTAAAACTTCATTATGAGGTGTTAAATTTTATTTGGCGGCCATTTTGAAAAGCGCCTTCCATTAGGAATACATTTAAGTAGTGAAAGTGACCGCTCTATACATTTGCCATCAACAAATATAGGAAAACACTGAAAAACTGGACCATTTTACCCCATTTTATGGCAATTAAAACATCATTATAAGGTGTAAAAAAGCATTCGGCCGCCATTTTGGAAAGCGCCCTCCATTTGAATAGTGAATGTTACCGCTCTATACATTTGACATCAACAAATATAGGAAAAAACTACAAAAATGGACCATTTCACGCCATAAAGTGGCTATGAAAACGTCATTAAATGGTGTTAAATGGCATTTTGGCGGCCATTTTGAAAACGCCCTCTAGCGAAAAAAGTGCCGGGGTAGCAAAAGCCTACCCTCACTTTTTTGGTATGTCTGATGGTCTAGTCCATGGCTGTGAAGAGTAACTTAGGGCACATCTCATGCACACGGGGACCCACCCAGTCAACGGACTAAAGAGTTAAGTCCCCAAGCTAACGCACTAAAGAGTTAAGTCCCCAAGCTAAAAAAAAACTTCCGTTAGTGCCCAAGGGGGTTCCTAGGAATCCAACTCAGATAACAACTTTTCCATGGGAGTTTGATCACGAAACTAACACAAGTAAATTGAGGTCACATACCAATAATAAAAATGAAAATCCAAACTTTGACCTTTGACCTATAGTCAATTGAAATTTTCAAGTTCCGAAAAAGTGGTTCGCATATTTTCATCCTCAGCAACTCCGATAAAAGATTTTGAACCAAAAAATTGATTATATCTACTCTAGAATAACCAATTCAAATAATTATAGCACCATATAGCCAAATTTATACCATCTTGTATTTTTCTCAGAAAGTTCAGATTCACCTTGGTCTTTCCCATAGACTTAGACATTTAAGACCACGGTCATGACAAAATTAAAATTGATGCTATGAGCATACAAGGGTTATTTGATTTAAGTATTATTAATTGCATACCGAGGTATATATTTAAGCAAATAAATCCCAAGATTTAATTACTTTAATTTTTAATTAGTAAAATATCATGATTTTTTTTCACTTCTGTTAGTGCCCAAGGAAGGGGGGGTTGTATCAGATAGTTCAAAAACCTCTTGTTGAAACCCTTTCACGTTTTGGTATGATATTTGTTCATCCCCTTCCAAATGGGAATTTTTTCCACTGCAAAAAGTGAGATATTGTAACAGCCATATGCAGTAATGTCTTAGCTTTGAAATACTTTCCGATAGGCCATGAGGCCAAAGCGAAAAAGATGCTCGGATAAGCACCAAGGTGGCGCACCCCTGGGAAGTACACAATTCTTCCGAAATAACTTTCCTAAAATTATAGAAATCAGTTCTACTGTGTCCATTCTCGAGAAAATGAAATAGATGTCATCTCAATTTATGCCCTGAATATCAGTGACTAGCGGATGTACACCATGATTCATTGCAGAAGGCCAAACACTTCACATATTCCTTTTTTCGTCTGGAAATGCAGAGCCATTGTTATTATCCATGGAACTGAAAAGACTGCAAGTGTTATACCATCACCCCGATTTAGATTAAGCTATTTTTCATGACGTGGAACGCACGCGGTAGTTTTTGACCACCACCCATGCTCCAGGAGCTGGTCTCCCTCACTAGCCTCAAAGGGCAGCTATTGAGTTTTCTTATCTTTTTTGGACTTAGATTTTTTTCCCTCTAACCTAAAAAAATAATGAACATTTTATATACTTTAAAAGAAGAAGTAGCGCGCTTCGAACCCGAGACCACTATATCATGGTGTCAGCTACCTAACCACAAGAACAGCGAGGATTGGTGTGCCAGATTTGCAATTCTAATCCTTGATAACTTTAAGAATAAATCGCTACTGCTATTGTGGTCATCTGCAATCAATATAATGAATAGCTCCGCTCTGGAACGGTTGCCACAACCTATGCTCCAGGAGCATTAGTGGTGGTCAAAATCTCACATTTGCACATTGCACACAAATGACCTGTCCTCTTTCACGAATAAATAAAGTTAGAGGTTCTACTGCGTGTTCAATTTTCTTTAACCCTATATTTCATCCTTTATTCGAAGGGAAACGAAGGTGAACAAAGCTCATGAGAAAAAAATATTTGGCAACTGTGACCTACATCTAGACAATGAGCGAGAATAGCCCCCCCCCCCCCGTGCCCCCAGATCATCCGAGAGTGGTATCATTTTGTTCAGGAGACCCGTCTGAACGATATTTTACATGTTAACATGGGAACCGTTGGGATGGACTCCAGTTTCCCGCCATTTTTCAAAATGGCCGCCACCGTAAACTACTTTTGCCTATATCTTGGTCCCTGAGAACCGTAGAGGCAAATTTCTGGTGTCTACAACCATGTTTTTAGGGTCAAGGAATTCAATGAGTCCATTCATAACAATGCTGGACCATTCAGTTGCGGCAGCCATCTTGAATTTCAAAATGGCCGCTACCGTTAACTACTTTTGCCTATATCTTGGTCCCTGAGAACCGTAGAGGCAAATTTCTGGTGTCTACACCATGTTTTTAGGGTCAAGGAATTCAATGACACCATTGATAACAACGCTGGACCATTCAGTTGTGGCAGCCATCATGAATTTTACAATGGCCGCCAAGAAAATGGATTCTATTACATATACCTTCGCCTCTGAGAGGGGTAGAAGCATGATTCTGGTGTCTATACCCATGTTTACAAGGTCAAGGAATCCGTAAAGATCATAGGTAACTTTACTGGGTTCTTTGTTTGTGGCAGCCATTGGATGTTTGGTTGAACGTAATTCCCTCCTTTGAAGATAGGAGCACCAAGTATGGTATAGAAATATAGTGTCAAAATTGAACAAAAGTCATTCATTTGGTACATATGATGTGAGTTGGCAGATTTGACATATTTAGAAGTGGCCAAAACACAGTAGTTACTTTCAATTATGGCACTGCCAATGCCGATACCATCAGCTATGTCACTGCCAATTATGACACCATCAGCAATGTCACTGCCAATTATGACACTTCCAATTATGACACCATCAGCTATGTCACTACCAAATATGATACCATCAACTCTGTCACTTTTAATTATGACACTGCCAATATTATGACACCATCAGTCAATTATGACACTGCCAATTATGACACCGTCAGCCAGCCATGTCACTTAAAATCTCAACTTATGCCAGAAATAGTGTACATACGGGCTGAATAAGTGTGCACTATCGATATTGTCAATTTACGCCATAGATGCCTTTCAAGGAGCATTGCTAAATACATGTGTCACCACCAAACATGTTATTACCAACAGCACTGCCAACTCTGTCACCGCCACATTTGTTCACTACCAACTATGTGACATAGCTGAGGGTGTCATAATTGGTATTGTCATTTATAATTGGAAATGTTATTTCTGTTGGTGACATAGTTGGATCATGCATAATCAGAGTCATCGCTGTCTTCATTCCCTGATGAAACAGGTGGAGAGTCCTGATCATCTGAATCATCGGCATCCGAATCACTTAACTTGTATCAAGTCTCTCTACTTCATCTGCAAGAGCTTCGAAAAGAATCGGGTCGTCTTTTTTCTTTTTAAAATTTTGTATTGAATTATTAAATAAAATGAGAAAGATTAAATATAGCTCACTTTTTAACATACTGCGATGCATTTCTAATGTATTTCTTTTTTCCTCAACCTGCTATATTTAACAAAATTATTTAAAAAAATAATAACAAAGTAATTAAAGGTGCATTTCGTGATTTCAGCACTTCTGTTTTATTCATTGTTCACTAGATATCATTGAGAAAAGCTTATTCACAAAATTTGAATTGATCCCGATCTTGCGGTTTTGTGTTATGAGCAATTGGATGTTTCCCACGGTCCCATAGGCCACTGTGCTGTAATTTCTGTCCGTTTACGGACAGAAAATACAAAATTGCGAATTGCTAACAGATACGACCGCATTTGCACGTAAGATTGGATACACGTGGATTACTAAGACTAACGGTTCAAATAATATAAAAATCTCAACTTTTTTGAGGTAAGTCGATCGGGGGGACGAGGTTATGGATCGCGAAATGCCCCTTTAATGCATCTTTTTCAACCAAACTTTGATTAAAAATTCTGATAATTACTACTACACATGAAAAATGCAAAATAATTGCATAATTCGTATAAATAGCGCCCTCAACGTAGCACAAACTTTAAGGCCTATATCTCAGTTGGTAAAAAAGCGCAAAATAGCAATTTTCAAACAAACGTATATGAAATTTGGCACAGATGTTAAGAAGACTAAGCTCTAGAAAACCATGTCTACCAAATTTTGAATTTCCCATTCGTTTTTAAGTTATTCAGTAAAAAGTGCTTATTGGCTGGCTCCCGTTTGCCATGGCAACCAATACAAAAATCCGAGAACATGGTTTCCTCCGGAATGTCCCAGCGAACGTTTTCCCCAAACCTCATTAATGCACGGCAAACGGGGTTTGAGTTACGTTTGTTAAAAAATTTAGCCAATCACAGGCCTAGCATGGTTATCATGGCAACAAAGGTGACATTAATACCGATTTTGAAAGTTCAGGTCAAGGCCTATATGATGGTATACGATATGTATAGGTGACGTTTTAAGAAATATCTGGAATCGCTCCTCGAAATTTCCAGAATAACGGGATAACCTCCCCCTTCATTTGCAATATATTCATTTGAAAGGGAAGTCATGTATATAAATTCAATGTCCTAATATATTCCTTGTAAGGTATCGTGGTTAGGTATTTGGGTTCATATCAGAGGGTCCCAGGTTTGATTCCCAGTTAGATAGGCTTAAATGTAAAAAATTACTTACATATGATTAATTTACAGACAAATTGAGATCAATAATGCAATGTAAAACATAGCACCTCAAATTCTTATTCATTTTTCCTCTTTTCTTTGCTATTTCCCTACATAGCTACGATATTATTTTGAGTTTCAGCAACTTAGTTGATTAATAATTGGACTTGATAATTTCTCTGTGTACTTACTAAATAAGGGCAATAAAGTAATATGATTTTGAGTACATGTAGACAAATTATTATTCACATTTTCAGCCATCTCAATTAAAATACACGATTAATGGTAACTCAATGGTAACTCGATTACACTTAATTTTATTGAGTAGATCAGGAATTGTTTTTCCTTCAATTCAGTAACGAAAGATGTTTAAATGAGAAAATTCAAAAATACCATTTTCATAATCAGAAATATGGCAATTTGAATTGAAATCAACGTCAGAAGTCTTTGAAATACAACGTTAAACCATTGAGTAGAAATGCCGCAAACGCCCATCTCCCCTAGACCTCAAAATTGGTTTGTTTTTTACTAATAGAAAGTTTTCAACAACAGAAAAGTATAAGAGTAACTACTGTACAAGTGATGTAACTATAAGGTGAAACATATATAAACAATGATCTGTTTGATGAAAAATCAAATAATATACATGGAATATCAATGTCGTTTACAAATTGTCCATAGCACTAGAAGTGTTCCCAATATACTCTTCCTCTGGTTTCGTTATTTGAAAGTAGTAAGCCTACATGAATCTTGTATGAATTTTCGTGACAGTGGGATGAGTGGAAGATTGTACTATACATGTAAAATAAACAATATTTTTGATTAAAGAGTTGTTTTTAGTTTTTATTATTGAAACTAAAGTACACTGTTAAAAAAATGTTCCGTACAATTTACGGAAATTTCTGGCAGCAGGATTTCCAGTCATTTTTAGGTAAATTTACAGAAATTTCTGTCAATAACGGAACTTTGACAGTAATGTTACAGAAATTTGTCTCAATTATGGAAAAAAATATGTATTTTAACAGACTTTTTCCGTAATTTAAAATTAGGAACCAAAAAAAAAAAAAGTCGGAAATATTGCTGCCAAATTTTGTGAAAAATATTCCTAAATTACATTTTTAGCTATTTTTTATGTTTTTTTGTTTTTTATTTTTTATTGTTTTCTAAAACAGATTATCCGTAAATTTACGGAAAATAAAATTGTTTCTTAATTTACGGACATTGTTAACAGTTGTAATCCTTCTAAAACACGCGTTCTGTGTCGACATTAGAATTAAAATGATTTTGCGAACGACTGGATAAATTAATAATGACTGGTAGTAAGTAAAAGCCGCCTTCTTGATAAAATAGTGATCTTTGATTCATTTTACTCTGCAAAAAATATAAAATATACACTTCAAGCAATAACAGATAAATCACATCTTCTTCCACGTACTTTTATGAAGTTATTAGTCCAAGAATTCAACAAAACCCAGGGTGTCAAAACGTTCAGACATACATTGTGGTGTTCATATTAGTGCCACTACACATGTGGGCCGATGCTGCAATTTGGAAATTACATGTACAGCAGAATACCCGTACATTTTATATCCCAATTTACCAGGCGTATAAAATGATACAACTGGAGTCTTTATTCGATTTTTTTTCTGAGTATCCAATATCGTAAAGTATATGAATTTTTCAATTAAAACGATTAAGAACTAAGGTTTACAGGAAAATGACTATAAATGATACAAGAAAATTCTGCAGCATTCTTAAAACAAAAGCAGTAAACTTAAGGTTTCCCATTCAAATTAAGCTCTTTTACCGCTTGATGTATAATATTTTTACTTTAAGTATGATATATTGATTAAATCAATTCTAATACAAAATGAAAATTTTAGAATCTTCACAGTTCATCCTTTCTATTATTATTGGAACATTATTTGCCTGTAAGAGACAAGACGCTAGCCTATGTAAAGCCGATATCTTTTGACTTTTGGTCGATTGGCCGTTTTAAGATTCGTGACGATATGGACCTGCGCACGACCTCTCTCACTCGGTCCTCTCTCTCTCTCTCTCTTTTCTCTCTCTACCCCTACCCTCTATCTATCTCCCATCAAAGGATATAATATATCTCCAATAAGGAAAACACTGGTCTCAATGTCATAGAACCCCTGTTACTGTACATTTTGCAAATACCATCAAAATAAAATCGGATTGTACAGCTATCTCGATGAACACGTAAAAGACTCACCAGACTTCCAGAAATACTTACAAACACCAGGAATGAGCACGAACAAGAGCAAGTCGTCACTTACAAAGTCAACAATTCAGCTGATAATGGAAATCAAGAACAGGATGTTGCCATAACTAGTGATATCGAAGATTCTAAGGAATACTTGGAAAAAGTAAGGTTTAACACATGAACTGAACAGTGCAGTGGAGTGTGGATTTTTTTTTTTAAATTTAGGGTCGCTTTAGGGGTGTAAAACATAAGGTATAACACACAACACTGCACAACAGCCGGCATAGCCTTGATAAAGACTGTCTGCTAAGATCTGGATCTGGATCTGGATAAATAATTGGCACCTCCGAAGATTATCACACCAAATGGGAAAGAATGGCTAAGAACCGACAAACTTGTTATTTTTCACACTGTACTGCATAATTAACATTTATTCTCAATTATTTTGAACATTGTGTTTTCAGGTTTGAAATCAGTGCTTTAGCATTTTTAGGGCTACCCTGTCTAGAGAAAGATTAAACAACAAAAATTTGGTACACTGCCTGTTGGTCTGTCGTGCACACTGGCTGGATCCGGGATCCAACTAGTCTAGGTATAAAACCACAAACACCTGTTGTGGTCAGGTGCAGTGGTTGTGCTACTGAGTCTGCCTGAGTTGAACTTATTGAAATTGCTAGTGGAGGCATGGAACATAGGCCAGATGAAATCGGAGACCTCAAATTAGGTGTTTAATAGAGTGAAATTTCGCCATTGTTTAGTTCTAGGGATATATATGGACATTATTTATATCAGACGTGTGAACCAATGAATGAAGTTGGTAGAGCGCCTTGAACAAGGCTACAGCTGGCAACGTCCCGCTGTGCATGAATTACACCATCATCAGGTCACGCACTGCTGTCATTTGAAAACACGGACATTTACTTCGGATTTCTCAAGAAATATCGAAGACCATGTAGTTATTTTTTTGTCTAAAATGGTTCCTTCTATACAACCTGAAACCGTAAAACAAGAAAAACTTCTATATATAAGCGAAGGGCCAAATCCAAATATCATGCTTAGTTTTTGAGTTACCTGCCAGATCACTACAAACTAAGCACACCTCGATTTTTTGGTAGTTCTTATGATAATACACAATAATTCAGAGGTGTGCTAATTAAATTTTGTTGCGGTCACCTCGAAATTCAAGATGGCGGCCAAAATGGCCGCCGTTTTGGCTAACGACAGTATTTTGAGGGTAATGTCCTATGTGAGCCTTCAATCACCGTGTTCTTGGTGTCATATTGAAGATAATTTAATTATCTACATGATGATACCAACTTTTGTGGGTTTCATTGTTATCTACAAACCGTTTTGGGGCCAAAAAGGCATATTTTTGCCATTTTTATCAAAAAAATGATGCGGACTGAAATACATTCTCCCCCATATATCGCAATTGTTCTTCATAATTGGATCAAGACTTCTCGGGAATTTGCCCTCATATAATATGCATTTTATGTGAAAAGCACAGGATCATAGCAAGTTTAACTCGAAAGTTATAGTGTCTAAGAATGAATGGGGTCTTAATCACAAAATACGCCATTTTTGCACATTATTCATTGAGAGGGAAGTCATGTGTATAGAAATTGCGGATGCTACTATAATTCTGTGTAAGGTAGGCGTGGTTAAGGTATTGGGCTGGTCGATGTCAGAGGGTCCCAGGTTGGATTCCCAGTTAATAGGCGTTAAATGTAAAAAAAGTAACTTACAATGAGAATTCTACAGGAGCAAATTGAGTAGTCAATAATGCAAGGTACAACAGGCACCTGTCAAAGTCGTAGATTAAGGTTTTTTCGCCCTTTTTGTCCTTTTCTTGCTATTGTCCCTACATAGGCTATCGATAGTTATTTTGAGTTTCAGCAACTTAGTTGATTAATAATTGGAGTTGATAAGTTTCTCGGTAGTACTTACTACATTGAGCGGGGCAAAAAGTAAGTTAGATTTTGAGTAAGTAGAACAAATTATTATTAACATTTTCAGCCTCTCAAATTAAAATACAACAGAGTGTAATGTGTAAACTCAATGGTAACTCGATTAACAATGTCATTTTATGAGTAGATACAGGAATTGTTTTCCTTTCAAGTCTCGCAAATAAACGCGAGAGATGTTTAACATGAGATAAAAGTTCAATACACTACCATTTCATAATCAGAGATATAGGGCAATTTGAATTGAAATAACACGTCAGAAGTCTTTGAAATCCAATGTTAAACCATTGGGTAGAAATGCCGGCAAACTGCCATCTTAAACTCACAAAATGGTTGTTTTTGTACGGCATAGAAGACGTTTCAACAACAGCAAGTATAAGAGTAACTACTGTACAAGTGATGTAACTCTAAAAGGTGAAACAGATTATACACAGAGGTGACTGTTTGATGACAAAGAATAAATATAATATACATGGGAGATATTCAATTTCGCTTTTCAATTGTACCCCAAAGACACTCAGAAGTCGTTTGTTTTTTGAAACAATCATTTGACACGAATTCCCCAATATTATCTCTTCATATGGGTGTTTCACGTTATTGAAGGTGGTAACGCCTACGGAATGTCTTTATTAATTTTCAGTGACAATTGAGAGATAGTGGAAGATTAGATAACATACATGTTAAAATAAGACAATAATGATTTAAAGAGGTTGTTTTTAGTTTTTATTTATTGAAAATAAAAGTATTCATTCTAATAACAGCGGGTATATGGGTCGATCGATTAAGAATTAAATGTGGATTTTTTTGTACCGAACGCCTCGTAAAATAATAAAAAGAAAGAAATGACTGCCATATGTAAGATAAAGGCCGCCTTCTTTGAAGTAAAACCGTAGTGAATCTTTGTTCCTATTTACTCGCAGAAAGTAGTCAGAAAATATACGCACCTTCAAGCCAGATTAAACAGACTGTTAAGTCACATCTTCTTCCACTGTAACTTTTATTGGAAGTTATTATGTCTCAACTAGTTCGAGCTAAAACCCAGGGTTTCAAAACGTTAGACATGCGCTTTGGATGTCCATAGTGAACTTTACAAGATGGGGCCGATGCTGACAAATTTGGAAATCACATGTAAGCACAGAAGAGTAATACCGTTAAATTTTATACCCAATTTATCACAGGCGGTATAACAGGACTACAATATGGTAGTCCTTTATTCGGATTTTTTTCAGTATACGAAAGCATTATAGTACATTATTGTTTGAATATTTCAAATTATCCGCGTTAAGGGAACAACTAGGAGTACGAGGATAAAGTTGCTACAAATGTATACAGAGAAAATTCTGGGCTAGGCAACTTCTAAGAACAAAAACACCCGTAAAGGATACAGGTTTCCATTCACAAATTAATGCAATTTAGAAGACTGAGTGTAATATATTTTTATATTAAGTATTTATATTTGATGTAAATCAATTCTAATACAAAAGTGAAAATTTGGAAAACCTCAGCCATTCACTCTGTCTATCTTCCGATTGGCACAATATTTTGCCTGTAGAGGACAATGACCGCACTAACCCGCTATAGATAGAGGCTATGTCTTTGACTGGTAGATTGGCCTGTTTTTAAAGGATATGTGACGACAGTGTGAATGCGCGCACGCCCCTCTCTCACTCGGTCCGTCTCTCTCTCTCTATCTTTGTTGCTCTCGCACTCTCACCCTCCCCTCTATCTAGTATCTCAATCAAAGAAGGAAGAATCTATCTCCAATTAAGGAAACCCTGTGTTCAAGTCATAGAAGCCCTTGATTCTGTACATTTTTGCAGAATACCATCAAATAAAATCGGAGTTGTACAGCTAGAGCGAGAACCAGTAAAAGACGCACACAAGACGTCCATGAAATACTTTACAAAACCAAGGACATGAGCCACGAAAAAGAGCAAGGGTCGTCACTTACAAAGTCAACAATTCAGCTGATAATGGAAATCAAGACCAGAATGTGCCATAACTAGTGATATCGAGAGATTCTAAGGAATACTTGGAGAAAAGTAGGTGTACAGCAGGTGAATGAACAGGTGGCATTGGAGGGTGGGAATTTTTTTTTAATTTAGGGTCGCTTTAGGGGTGTAAAGACATAAAGATAACCAACAACACGCCGGCATAGCCGTTGATAAAGGGACTGTTGCTAAGATCTGGATCTGGATAAATAAATGGCACCTCCGAAGATTATCACACCAAACGGGGAAACGAATGGCTAAGACCGCAAACTTGTTATTTTTCACGATGTACTGCATAATTAACACTTTTGGTTCAATTATTTTGATGAACATTTCGGTGTTTCAGGGTTGGAAGATCAAGTGCTTTAGCATTTTTAGGGCTACACTGTCTAGAGAGAGATTAAAACAACAAACACATTTGGGTACAATCTGCCGTTGGTCGTCGCTGCAAACTGGCGGATCCGGGACACAACTGAGTCTAGGTATAAGAACGCCACAAAACAGCCTGGTGTGGTCAGGTGGCGTGGTTTGCTACTGAGTCTGCCTGAGTTGAACTTTTATTGAAATTGCTGTGGAGGATGGAACATAGGCCAGGTGAATTAAGACTTCAAATTAGGTGTATAATAGGAGTTGAGCAGTTTCGCCATTGGTTGCGGTTCGTAGGGATATATATGGACATTATTTATATAGAAGGGTGAACCAAATGAATGAGAGTTGTAGAGCGCCTGAAACAAGGCTACAGCTGGCAAAGGTCCCGCTGTGAATGAAATGACACCATCAATAAGGTCACGCAGGCTGTCATTGAAAACACGGACATTACTTCGGAATTCTCAAAGGAAAAAAAGCGAAGACACCATGTATGTTATGTTTGTCTAAAAGTGGTTCGCCTTCCTATACACCGCAACACCGATAATGAACAGAAAAGCTTCGTATAGTACCCGCATTTGGTTTCGCGCAAAACCTTTTTATTAAAGTTGCGCGACGTATTTCAAATTTTCAACACGACACCTACTAATAAAGACCTGTTGAGATACTAATTGAAAACAATGGCTAGAGCGGGATGTTGTCAGGCTGCTGTGGAATGATGGGTGAAAACACATGAACTGAGAGAGTGCAGTGGAGTGTGGAATTTAGATTGGGGTGGCTGTTAGGGGTGGAAACGTAAGTTTAACGGATGAACTGCACAGTGGAAGGTGATGTTTTTTTTATTAAGGGGCGGGGGTTTAAAAACTCATCCAGCACGTTTGTCGCGCTGGGTTGCCACTGGATGTACGATCCGGATGGAAAGCTGTGTGAGTTTCCATTGTAAGTTCTAAACGAGGAAACGCGGGTCCATGACCGCCATCAACGATGGGTACGAATCCCGCCAGGGCTCCATGTCGTCGTATGAGTGCACGGAGCTCTAGTCAATAGCTGCCATGTGCTAAATCTGTGTGCATGACCATGTATTAGGCCGTATTAGGATGATTTTTACATTACCCTTTCTTTGAGTCAGGGCTCTTGAAATGGTTCTTCAGGTCGACACGTTGTCCGAAGAACCATTTACAACGCCCAACTGGACCACAGACTTGCCACAAACGTATTGTTGGATGGTCAGTTTTTGACAAAAGGCCAAGCATATTGAACTTACAACCTTATTGCAATCACATGACGATGTGAGCTTCTTTGTTATTTGTGCAAAATTGGTTGTACTCACCACGTGGACCTAATGCCCTCCTTATGTTTGATTGTCGTTGTATTGTTTGAATATAGATGTTTTATAAGTACGCTTTTTAATAACCTTTATAACCTATAATGCGCACATAATGTAATTTGGGCATAACTAATAGTTATGTACATCCGTTTCCATGTCCCATTCATTGAATTCGAATTTACCACCAAATTGAACCGAACATTTTTTTGGCATACTTGCGGATTGACACAGTTTTTTAATACAGTCAATAGATTTGCGCTCCAAATGCTCGAAAACACGCATTTAATTTCAGGTTTACGAATGCTGAGGAGTTGGTTGTATTACAATGTTGGTGCTGCGGATATGCCTTGATATGAGAGCAGCATTCATAACCTAGGATATTCTGCTTTTTTCATTGACTTCATAGGGTCAATGTAGTGCGGCAACAAATGCGCGACAGAAATGTGCAGAGGTTTGAGTGAAGTCAAGAAGACCGCCAAAATCGCACCTGAATGACGACCTGCGATTCGCCTGGTATAACCCGCTACTTCCGCCGTTTCCTGGCCTCTTACGTGCTACATTCATAATCGCGATAAATGTTAACTTTGTGTTTGACTTGTTCCAAAGATTGCTTGTACTATGTGGAAAGATATCATGATAGAGTACTCCACAATGAAGTGCGAGGGAAGACTAGAAAACGGTGTTTGTTAAAAATCTGAAACGAAGATCACAAAACCCGCCTTAATGATGTGCTTAGAAGATGGCGGACATAGCTCGCAAGGGTAGTTTGTCAGACGCATTCGCGAATTCCGCTCACCAGAGCTCGTACAGCTTATTTGAATAAATTGTCGCTTCGGGAGACGAAAATACGAGCGTGGGGTGAACGCCGTTCACGGAGAGCACAGATTGCCGTAAACAGCACGAGAACATCAAAGTTGAAGCAATAGGCCTATATAAAGATTTTACTTTGAAGAATTTTATACGCTTATTTTATAACCGTTGGACCATATGTAGAAATGGACCAAATGAAGAGTATCCATGTGGTTGCGTACCAGCTAATTACATGCAACCAGGTAAGGTTGCAGTATATGACTTCATAGGTCGAGCTATTGAAAACATTAGCCCACAGATGGGCCGCCATAATTAAAAAAATGGGGCAAGTTGCGGAGTTGTACATGTTCCTGAAATTCACGGTCAGCCCTTGTTGTGACAGCTTTACAAACGGATACGCCCAGTTGTCCCGTAGAACCTGAGTTCTTGTTAAAAAAATTTACAAGGCATATTACATAGTTGGGATTTGAATAATTTGGTTACTCAAAAGAAGCGCGATGTAAGAAACGGTGTTTAAGCGAGAAAGGAAAATACAACGGTTCGGATTCTATTATGTAAGTTTTATTATGGCACGGACAAAAATAACCAAATATCGAGAAACGAGTTTTAAAGGTGGTCGATGGCGCAGCTATATCAAATATAAATGTTCAGAAGCGTCGTACTCATTCAAAATCTGTAATGGTATAAACAGACATAGACCCACTTGGTGTTAACACAAAAAGTGAACTTCGCGCGACGGGACTCGATGTACCCGAATGGAACTGTCTACCCTGAAACCCTTGTCAATATCACTACAACTGGAAGCATGTGTAGAAGAAGAAGAAAAACAACCGAAACTCTAGCGCACTCGAATAATCCTTTCGTTTGACCCGACATGTCGAGGAAGCTGAACAGAGTACATATGTCACAAGTCAAAGGATGTTCGGTTCGTTTTGATGAGTTGCATATGGAAAGGAGTCTGGCAGCCATTCCGTCTGAGACGAGTAGATAAGTACTTGAGGGGATACAGCCACACCAAAGCGCTGGGCCAGCCAAGCGGCCATTCGTTCAAATCAGACAGGTATTGAAGCAAGATTAGCGCATATTTTTTGAAAAGAGGCGCCCCCAATTTATGTCAAAATTTGAGATTTTCGTAACCGGTTGGCATTGGTAAGATTGCCTAGTATATAACGTAGTACCTGTGAATGTAAGTAGCGGAAAATGGCTATGTGGTCACAAACGAGGAATTTTGTAATTAAATTGCGAAATTATGTTATCGGGGATCCCCGAAATCTGAACGTCAGCGGATGCGGTGAAATAGGCCTTCCAAATGTTGAACGTATTAGCTGGGAAATAGAGCCATGTACAGGTCTACGCTTCAATCCATTGAGTTGTTGTATTGGTTCAAGGCAAGTCAAGTTAGGAGGGTTTCCATGAGATGGAACTATTCCATAATGGCCCGGATGTACGAATCAACGGAGTGAGCATTTCACTCGCTCATGCTTTTAGTTCCAATCTGGGATGCCACAAGTTCTGTATCACAAATCCTTTGTTTAGACATAATAGCATTGGTAGCATTGCATCGGGTTCACAGGTATAGTTTCCTAGACAGATACCAACACAACTGTTCACAAAATATCAAATGTTGAAAGAATTGGAGCGATCGTTGCAAAACAATGTGCAATATGCCTTAGTCATTAATACCGCTCGTCGTTTAAAAAAAAAAGCAAGTATACATTGGAATCCTATTCATAATTATTGGGGTCAAAAGTCAGCGCGATTGTTATTGTTTATATTTCGAGCGGTATGCCACAAAGGTATGTATCTGAAAACATCTCAAATATGTTATTATCTCAGCCTCGTCGCAACATTGGAAAATCGCAGGTGTCTCTCGGGAAGTGATCTCTTATAGCGTGCGCCCTTCCATAGTGTAGAGAAAAAAATGGTGAAAATGTTTTTAATGAAGAACGGATATGCTGCATGGTCAACCGATTTTGGCATGTCAGAAGAGGATAGCTCATACACATGCTCATCGTTTGCCAGGACAAGGCCCTACCATTGTGAAATTTGGACAGATGGAAGATAGGGATTGGGTTTTGGAAGTTGCAAAGAGACGACCCTTCAAAAAAAAGATAGGAAGCCAGTGACATTGTGTACAGATATACCTCTCGAAATGAAACGAAAGAGGTGCAATTGGCCAAAAAAACATCAGAATTTAGAAAACAAGGAAGACAAGCGAGAATAAGTGTCATAGGTACAATAGTGAAACTTTAATATCGCGACCGCCGTGCCAAAGGTAGTCAAGTAGGAGCGCGTATAGAGCACGTGTAAATGAACGGTGTGCCTACTTCTAAGTAAAGTGTGTTATTTTGGACCAAAGCTCTTCACAAAAAAATGGCATGTATTTCTAAAACGAAACCCATTGTTACTGTTTTCTTGTCAACTATGGTCTCTTTTTTCATTACCATGCCTTATCAAAATATTGCGTTTATGCAAAAGAAATATCTAAGAAAATATTTAAAAGGAAACGGGAAAATGGCAATAGTACAAAGTGAATTGCATCTATTATGATATGTTTCAATGAAAACTACAAGTAGCACATTTGAAATACGGCCATGTAAGCAGAACGTATTTATTGTTTTTCTCAAATATGTATTGTGCAAGTTGTTATATCATTGCAAGAATTGCTGCCGCTGACACTGTTAATGTGATTTACTGAGATTCTTGAAACAAAAATAAACAAATCCTTTAAACTTGTTTAAAAAAACCTTTCAACTGTGCAATTTGTATTTTGCAAGGTCAGTATTATGTTGGTGCATTACAGAGTATAAAACACTTTAACCCTCGTCTTACCAAGCCTTTTTTGTATACACGGTTTACCAAGGGGGCTGGTGGTTACCCTCGAGGACCTGATGCTTATGATTTTGATACCAGTGGAAAGCTATGGTTCTCTTTCCATTGATACCAAAATAAGTAGCAACATACCTAGTATTGCGTCACAATGACGTCAAGTCCGCGAGTCAGCAAAATTGGTATAGTCCAAAGAAAAGAGGCAAAAATCCAATTTTGCGCTAAAAAGGTAAGAATTGCTTTTTGATAAAGATTTTTGCATTTGAGCGCACCGGAGCGAAGTTCACTGGGAGGTGGGGTGGTGAACCCCCCCCCCCTTGGT
>JAMKCH010023495.1:0-27464 GCA_023653785.1 Ophioderma brevispina
ACACATAATTCAAGAGTTGGTAAATTAGTTTTTATGTTCGATGACCAATTGTTGATTTGCCTCAGACTACAATTAAAAGAGACTACACGTGTAGCAGAAAATAAACACTGGCTTTCTCATACTTAAATGGTGGGTAACCTGATCGACAACCTCATCCCCCACTTTACTTCATCAACATTAAGATTTTGTTTTGGAAGAGAATTCATATTTGACTTATCACTCCAGTGAAAATTAAGACCCAGGAACTGTTTTAATTGTTATGTTATGACGTATGTTAAAACATATCTAATGTAGTCGACCACATTAATCAACACACACACTGTCCTATGGGCCAATTCGGTCACATTTTGCTTCTACTATTCAAACGGCTGGACCGATTTAACTCATTATCATGTTTTAGGGAGTCCAAGTGTGGGAAAATATCGGATCCAAAACATGATAATGATAAAATTGGATGATTTGCGCCCAATATTTATTGGTCTCGCTATGAGTTTTAAAATATTGGGCTCGACTGCGTCTCGCTGAATCAATCCAATTTTATTACAAAATGTGTAATCAGATGTTTTTGGGGACATGCTTCCAAGTGAGGGCAAAAACATTGTGTGGAAAATTGGACCATGATCCCCATTCTAATTGGGAACCCTGGGTCAGAGAATGATATCACTGTATTTTTAAGGTTGTGCTGCCTTAAAAACACACATGCTATCAGAGTTACAGAATCATATGAGGTAAGAGCAACACAACCAAAATGTTAGTGTAAATGCAGAGTCACATCATCAACCCCACTAACTTGAGATTAAACCAAATGTAGCAATCAATTTTTGATCACTTTGATTTGCCTTGGATGAGATCTGTACACCTTGATATGTGCCATTTTTTATGATATTAATATTGACTGAAACTAGGCTAAAATGCCTCTATCTTGCTATGAACCGTAAAGGGGAATTTCGTGATCCACAGCCTTGTCCCTCCCCCCAACTTACCTAAAAAAAAGTTGAGATTTTTATATCATCTCAATCATTGGGCTAAGTATAGTATGTGTGCCCAATCTAACGTGCAAATTTGATTGCCTCTGCAAGAAATTGTCAATTTCATATTTTACAGACAGAAATTACAGTACAGTGGTCTATGGGACCCTGTGATACAAACATTAAACATTTGCTCATAACACCAAAACGCAAGATCGGAATCAACTGAAATTTTGGGAATAAGCATTTTTCAAGGATATCCAGTGAAACAAACAAAACAGAAGGTGATAAAATCATGGAATGCACCTTTAACCACATGAGAACTACCCGGGGGGGCACTGACATTGGAAAGAGGTACGGGTATGTGCGGCCCTTAAGACCCCCTTTTCGCGTCTCTCCAGCTGTTCCCAAGACCCCCAGTTGGAGCATAATTCAGTTTTTAAGGTCCCCTTTTCAGAAAATTTTGGCCTCAGAAGCCAAATTTTAGCCAAATTTCAGCTCTCAAGCCTGCAAATTTCTCAAAATTTCAGTTCCCAAGCCCCCAAGTTCGGAAATCGGGGCGGCACATCCTTACCTGAAAAAAGTTGAGTGCCCCCCCCCCCGGAGAACTACTTGCTGATTGGTTACAAAGGAGGCTATATGATTTATTGAGCCAATCAGCACCATGGTAAGAAAGGTGGTAGGGCTGATGAGGGTTAGCCTTAAATATTTTAGAAGCCCTGCTTTCATTGGTTACTTAAATTAGTATAACATGTAACTGACCAATTAGAAACACTGTAAAAATAGCAGTGAGTACCAAGGGAAAGTAAAATATTGTGGGCATAATTACATCTTGTCCTTCCAATCTACTCTGTATAATAACACGCTTTATTCCATTAATGGAATAAAGTCATACAGTAAGTGCAAAGGGTAAAATGTAATTATGTCATATTTTGTTTATAATAATTTTAAAGGTGCAACAAGAAATTTCACATAACAGGTGTCCCTAAAAATGTGAAATTCTGATTTTTGCACTAATGTAATGAATTCTTTAAAAAATATCAACACGTGAAATGATTAAGGCTGAGAATTGTTTCTTTGGTACCAAAATTATGAAATTTCTAATTTTCTATAGGAGCAAATTATACTAAATTCAGCCTATGTTTTATCAAAATCAGCTTTTTTGTTTTCACTTCCTAGGCATTTCTGTAGCCAAATACAAGGTAAGAAATCTATTTTGGGTCTTATCTATATGAAATCACTACAAATGAGACAAAATATGGATGCCCCAAAATCTCTTCTTGCACCTTTAATTAAAAATCCACAATTGTGTGTGTGTCTGTGTGTTTTTAAATCATGAATTTTCAAAATTGTCTCGAAATCTCCAATTGGCTGAAATAAGTTCCTGTAATATGCTGAATATTTCAATCTGCCTCTGACTTATGATTTACTGTTTCTTAACATGATAAAATTGTAATCACTCAGTAGGTTAGATTAATGTTTGAAGACAGTTCCTATTGTATGCTAACCACGTCCCCAGCTTCCGTTTGATAATCATGGATGTTCAAGGGCAGTGCAGTCTATTTTCGCCCAGTATTTCACATTTTGCGCATGTTTCATTGCTTTGACTTGGCTCCAAGGTCAAATCTTGAGAATAAATTTGATATCTAAAAGGTGCTCATTTTTTTAGTGTTGCATGAAGAGAATAAACCAAATAGTGCAGAATTTACCATTGCCTAGGTATAGTCAAACCTCTTTAGTGATCGTAAAATTTACTCCAGCAGCGGTAAAATTAATTAATTCCGATATTTCACAAATGTACTAATTATGATATTCCACGAAATGTACTCTACACACGTTCACTGTGACGGTATTTCTTGGTGTGGAGCCAAATTTGAAAATGTGTTTTGCAATCATTTTTTGCTTCGCTGATCAAGCTATTACTAATATCACCTCATATTGGTTGCTCATAAATCAATACTCTAATATATTATCGCCCGTCTTGTTAGCAATAGATATTCATCTGCTAAATCATGGATGTGCTGTAAAGGTCAAAACCTTGCAGGATGTTTGATTGCTTGCATGCATACTTCATTAGAGTTGGTTTTTTCCCCTATTTTATTTTCTTACTGTCAAAGATTTTTCTCTCAAGTAGGTTTGCATACGATACATATTCATTTTTTAAATTTTATTTAAGAGTGTTTGTGAGCAAAATACTTCAGTTTGTGTCTGTAGCTTCCAAAATTGAAGTAAAATAATGCCTAAAAATGCTAAGTGAATTTTTAAAATTAAAATAAAAGGTTAAAAAAAGTAAAATGCAGGATTTTTGACAGCTCAATTGCCTTTTTGACCATTTTTGACCAGCTTTGTAGTTATATTTCTCCTTTTTCTAATGAGATAATAAAGCCCTTCAAATATCAGGGGGAAAAGGAAACTTGCTAAAATGCAAAATTTAAAAACTATGCCCATTATCATACAAGAAAAAATGGGGGCTAAATTGATTTAATTGATATAAGTGGGTAGCAGAAACAAAATGTTTTTTACATGAAATAATATTTGCACCCCACTTGTGAAGCATAATTGATGAGACATTTATAATTTATATTTCAAAAGAGTTGATGTGGCCACGGAATATTTCTTTGATTGCAGCTGAGAAAGTAATATAGGTTATGATAACAATAAGAATTATACAGAATTTCCTAGCAAACATACATGACTATAGTGCATTTAACTTCCATGAGTCGGTGACTCATTTTGTACTCGCATCAAATGCCAGCTTCAAATGCTTGTGTGTACGCTAGCGCATTCAGTCAATGCTTGCATTTTAATGTTACGACCCCTGAATATTGCACTGACATAACTGGCTAAGGAAGATAAAACCACTATAGGAAACTTTTTTGTAATTCTTGTTATCACAACCTATACTACATTCTCAGCTGCAATTAAAGGGCCATGAGGAGATTTTCTGAGGATACAAATTTCTTTAAATTTGAACTTGATGATTATTTTTCAGGTTTATTGGACAAACAAGTAGAAAAGAAAATAAAATCTCTAATTGGCCCTATAGAGATGCATATCAGAAAATACTAAATCATTTTATTGCATAAAGACATGTTGGACTTATTCACTTCAGGTGTGGTTTAAAACATCGGCAAGTATTCTAACTATGCCAAAATATGGTGTCAAAAATTGGGGTGCACTTTACTGAAAAGTCCTCATGTATCTTAAAGGGGGATGGCCCAGTTTAATTCTATAAATTTTTCATCTTGATAGAATGGCCTTCACCTGAAAACCCCATCTGTAAAGTTTCGCGCTGATATTTCAACCCGTTTTGAAGTGAGAGCTAAAAATGTGATTTTGTAATCCCCATAGGGTACTGTGTTTATAAATTTAATATTGGTCGACCAAAATGGAGCATTTTCATTCATAACATCCAAGCCAAACACCCTTTAACCCTAAGACTTCACAGGGTAAATGAGAAAAATAGTAGCTTGCATTTGATACCAAAATTTTGACCACTTCCGGTAAAATCTGGGGTCCCTGGAGACGAGGCTATTAGCGATCGGGCCATGTCCCTTTAAAAGAAATGTTCTGTGACTACAACAAAGTAAAAGTGGCTACCTCAACTCAAACACAATCTGATTTTTCTTACAGCAATGCCTTCCCTTCAGAGCCAATTACAAAGGTTGTTATATGACCAAGTTGCCAGATAGTTTGCAAAGTAGAAGGACCACCATTCAAACATGATAACATAAATACATACCTATACACTATGTGATGTATGTTTCCGAAATGACTTTGTTCCTTCATGAAGCCATCGGAAGAGCTACTGGCTTGAGACTTTCTGCAGAAAAAAAAGAAGTTTTAAGAATACAAGGATTAATGAGGATGACTGCGTGTGTAAAAGAACATCTGCAAAGCAATGTGGGTAAATGCGTGTTAATTTATTAGAATTGATACACATGGTTTAGTTGATTTAAATTTCCAGAAGGCGCTATCAGAATTCATGTAAATGTTTTCCATAATGGAAACAAAATATTAGAGTTGGTCAGTCAGATTTTTTTAGATAAACTTTACAATGTTTGACTCTAAAATGAATACAACATGCTAATATTTAAAGCTTTTTAATGGCATAGCAAAGATCTTTTACTTGTAGTTATTTTATTGTCTTGTTTGGATTGTGTGTGTGTGTGTGTGTTTGTGTTAGTAAAAGAAATAGTAAATGAAAATTATGGGTCAGTCGACAGATTTTAAAAATTTGTGCTAATGTGCATAAAAATTGTTGAGTCATCAGGTTTTTCTAAGGTTGGTCCAGTTATGGCAAACAAACTTTTTTTAAATAGAGTAAAGTGGGTGGACAAGGATGTCGATCTGATCACCCACCTTTAAGAACACTTCTTGTCATTGTAGTAGATGAACCTAAAATTTCACAGCATATTATCTAAATATTAATACCGGTGGTCTGTCTGTCTGTGTGTCTGACCGCGTCTATTTTCTTGGAGACCGAGGGTCGCACATTCCTGAACTTGGTGGGTGGGTGCCCCTTGACCGAACAAAGGCTGAGTTTGTATTGGTTAGTGGATCAAAGGTCATCGGGGTCATTCAAAGTCAAAGGAGGTCAAATAGGGTAAACGATGGTGTATGGACATGAAACTTGGTGGGGTCGATTGTTGATGCCGGGTCATTCAAGCCAGGTGATCGCGAAACCCAGGTGATCCCGAAACCCGGGAACTGCCTAGTTTATATGGATTGGTTCAGAAATTATGGAATAAAGCAAAGGGCAGCTATTTATGGATACCCTATAATGTTACTATCATATATCTGCCTTGTGCCTTATTCAGTATTATGGGTCTATATCATAATATTGCCACTTTTTCCAAACAGGAGATAATCAGTTGAGCTTACTCTGAAGAAATGTGGAATTCCACACACTCAAAAAATCAGTTTACAAAATTAAAAATTTAAACATTTCAAATACAAAATGAAAGGACATCTTCTAACCAAATTCAAACTTTGGAATATTTAAGAAGCACTTACAATAAAGGGTAGCAATTTCTGTGACAGTAACCCAAATACAAAGATAATACAACATCAATATAGGGTGCAAACTTTATAGTGGATTCAACTTTGAAATGACATATCATCTCCAGTTATAATGTCTTAATACATAATTTTGCCCACGGAATAATGAAAATACGCCTTTCCTACAAAATCATATACTTAACACCTTACAAATGCTAAGCTGCTAAAAAAAACATACTTAAAAAATCTGAAAACATAAGCAAGCCCTATCTCATGTTATATTCATAACTCGATCGGACACCCAATCGGGTGCTCTTAACGGATGCCAAGGGCAATGTATGTATACTGCATGCTTAATTTTTGACATTAACTTAAGCTTGTTTGTATCTCCTTTACAAGTGAAGTTGCAGTCACTACACATACTATGCATAGAAGATTTCAAAGGCTTTTTCATCAAAAGAAAACCTGGTTAGCTTAGGTGATTTAACTGATAACTGTTAGCAAAGGTAAAGCGTGTGGTGCTCATAGCATATGTAAATGGTGGCTTTATTTAGGAAGTCTTCACAATACAAGGTACTGCATTTATGTATGCCTGTGGCTTATGAGTGTATATCTTTGGGCTCATTGCATACAGTGTCAGCAGTCACCGCTATCTTCAGTAGATAGCATGACATGGTCCTTTTATGACAAAATTAGGCAGCAGTCATTATTTAAACCGGGGAAGGGGGGATGGAGGAGTTCAACTTTTTTTGGCAAAAACTTTGCTTCCGTTCAAAAATTTCACATTCCTCCCTGATTTTTATGAATTTTTTTCCATCTAAAAGTTCATGTTCCCCAACCTCTGCTTTATGAAAATTTTCATCTTATCCCCTCTTCCTTACCATTTTTTTGTATTCCCTTCTCATATCCTCCATTACCTCCCTGCATAAATAATTATCCCTCCCATACCTGTACTGCTTGGCTACTTTTAAACATCTCTGACAATCCTTCCATAAAATTTGGTTACTGTTAATTGCTGCTGCCAAGGTGCAGCAAGTATTTCTATTTATTTTTTCAAATCTTACTTTTCTAAGCAATTCCAAAAGTAATTTTGCAAGGTGGTATATACTGACTGTTCACTCAGACACTGCAGTACTGAAAAGTATAAGTCTTTTGGCTGATTGGTTTCCTGGCCAATTTGGAGACTTCATACATTTGGAGCAGTGGCATAACAGGCCGGGGTGGGGGGGTTGCCACCCCAGAGAGCTTTGACTGGGAAGAAAAGCTTGAAAATCATGCTAAATCAGCCTTTTTTTGCCTGCTCACTAGGACACTTTTACCTCCAACCAGGAAAATCTGCCTCAAAACCACCTCCAACCAGGAAAACCTGCCTCAAAACTAGAAATTTGGCCCCTTTGACAAGTGAACCCTGTTATGCCCCGATTTGGAGGGAAAAAATACCCCAACTTTGTGAACTACTTTCAAGCAGTTTGCCAACTCTTTCAGCAGTTCTTTGCTGTGCCTCCTTGAAATTTTTGTTGGAAATTTTGTTGGAAACACTGTGTAATGTTGCCATATCTCACAGAATTGCCACAACATGTGCATTCTGGAACTCTCTTACAAGTGTTCACTTTCAATGTTAGGTACTAGTCATAAAAAGGGTATCATTTAACACCACTTTCCCAAATGTTTCACATAACCTTTAAGTTTCAAAGTGCATAGCAATACACCATCACTTAGTAAGCACTCTTTATTTGAGGTCTGACACCATTTACTGATGTGTGTATGTATGCGTAAAAGGAACAGAGCAGATTTCTGCACTGTATTGTATGTTAGCAGGAAGAATCAGGTCAAAAAATTAGGGTAATGGGGGACCTTTACAACATACTTGCTTAGCTAGAAGGCAAAATAAGGAAAGCATTTTCACACATTGTGGCTTCGACCAATACCACTGGCTGGTGATACCACTGCTCAAGGATATATCATGGGAGCTAGTTAAAGCAATAACAGCATATTTTTTGAAGAATGCCCCCATTTTTCAAAATTGATATTTTTGCACAGTTGTGTTGGTAATTGTCTAGGAAACTATACCTGCGAACGAGAATGCTCAAAAATGCGTATTTATCATAAAATAAGCGATTCTGTAATTAAGTTTGAGATCCCAGATTGTCCTTAACGGCAGAGCTGGAAATGCTAAGTTTATGTCCGTCCATGAGGAAATAGTGCCACCTCAAGAAATTACCTTTAACTTGACTTGCCTGAACAAATAAAACAACTAATGGATGAGCGTAGACACGTACATGGCACTATTTCCCGGCTATTTCATTTGGAAGGCTGTTCCAACAGCTGTTGAATTATTATCGGAGATCTCCAATATCAATTCTAATTACAAAATTCCTTTGTTTGCAACACAGACATTTTCGAGCTTAATCATTCACAGGTATAGTTTACTAGCCAGATACCAATGCAACCATGTAAAAATCTCAAAATTTTTGGAAAATGGGGGCGCTCTTACAAAAATGTGCTATTATTGCCAGGCTTTTGCTTTAAAGGCCGACTCAGCGATTTCCCGAGGATGGTGCCCTCAATTTTCTAACAAATCGTGCTTTTTGCATTTACATAATGCTTGTCCACATACTAATCACTGTATGAAATAGCTAAGCTCAAATCAATGTCCTTCATATAGAAAATCACAACGTTGTTATAAAATTCCAGATGTGGAATTTTTGTAATACACAGCATCCTATGGTACTGTTAGCCTTTCTAAAATGACTAAAAAAATGACCATTTTAAGTTAAATTCTTAAACTATTATGCAGTCTGGTAAATTTGTAACCCCCCTCAAAATACAGGTTAAACTATATAACCACTTTTTTTTTGTAATCCAAAATGAATTTCACCTAAAATTGTATCCCCAGACAGGCCTAAGATAGGATTAGGATCCAGTATACGGTATAAGTCAATATTTTTGCGTACAATTATTTTTGCGAATTTGCCATTTGCTGACATTTCGCTAGTTTTTATTTTCATGATTGTCAAAATTTGTTTACAGGAAATGTTCATTAACTTACTAATTGACCCCAAATATAACAAATTTCATCTCCCTGATAGTGCTTTCATTTATTATATCTTTTTAAAGTTCTTACTATATGCCTATTATCTTAATTCCGGTGGGTACACACCATCCCGTTTTTTCCTCCCAGACCATGGTCACTTTTTGTCAGTCATTTCTCCGGTTATTTCAATCATGGTGCTTGAATCGCAGTGCGAACTTTCGGGACCTCTAGCCGATTTCCCTGATAGAGGATAGCATCGTCCAGATTGAGTTAATACAGATTTCCAGTGTTTAGGCCTACTATGAAGTTATAAGAAGTCCGAATATGATCAAAACATTCTCAAAATACAGTAGTACCCCATACATGTGAAAACAAAACCAAATGGTCAAGGGTCAAAGCAGGGATCCTAAAAATCGGGATAGGACACTTGATCAAGAGAGTGGAAGCATACTGCTTGAAATCAGTAGCTTATCGATCGCCGGTCATATGTGGCGCTGTGAAATTTATGCTACGTCATCCTCGGTCAATATGTCATACTGCAAAAATTAGAAATCTATTAGGTAGCTCATCGAAATTGGTGGCGTTTTTACTATCGATATCGAAATCATCTATGGCATAGAGATCACCCACCTGCTCAAAGGCAAAATGTACATGGGAATGCACCATTAGAGGAATTTGGAAAAAATTCCTTTAAATGTAATATTTTGATGTGGACCATTTTGACAAGTTTGGTTTTGGACAAAATTTTAAATGTTACAGAGCTTTCTTTGCCATGTTAAAATATCATTTTACAAGACTGCAAATCTGTAAGAGATATTCTGCTTCTTTTTGCTCAACTTTAATTTCTCTCAGCCTTCCCCCTTTTCCCATCCTCTTGCTGGCCTATCTTCTTGTAACTTTATCATGCTTACACACCACTAAATAAAGTGCCATTCATCTCTGTACAAATGGCCCTAATGAAAATGTCAATTTTTAGCTAATGAAGCAAATCAGATCTTAGCAAAGAGGTTTTCCCTGAGAATTCTACACCTCTGCAAAACACCAAGTTGACCACTGTTTTTACAGCTACTAATGCATGAAGACCACCATGGCTTGTGAGCCCCTTGCAAACTCTGCTTTCTAAGCTTTTCTGGTCCAAATATTCTGATGGGAATGGGGTTAAATTAGTTCTATAATAATTATTCAGCAAAATGCCTCACACTTCTTGTTGGTTTGTATCCTAGATTATGATTTCCAAAACAGAAATAAGCCCACAAAGTTGCAATTTTCACCTCTTTTCAAGTTTAAATTAGACCTAACCATTTTTTACCGTTTATTCAATCCCGTCCATCCAGAGGGTGCCCTACCAGATTTTTAAGTGGTAAAGAACCATCAGCACCAATATATCATCATTCAGATATTCATATTACCCTTACCCCTCTTTTTTGTAATAAAAACCTTCTCCACTCTCTCCGCCATCAAAATCAAACTCTCATCATTCAGAAGATTAGTTTTTCCCAGCACACCCTTACTTACCCTCCTCATTAGGAAACCTTCCTCTCATTTCAAGGTATCAAATACCACACTTAACCACAAAGATCATCAAATGCAGAGGAATCTCTCCTTCGCCAGCCTTGTGATGTAGCACATTTCCTCTTGTAACCCATCGACATCTAAGTGTCATCAATCAGATCATCGCCCTGGCTCTGCCAACCATACAATGGCCATTATCTCCTAATTCACCACCCCCGTAACATGATTATGCACGTAATTATGGTCTCTGTTGGAAATGTTTTTCATTTACTTCTTGCTTTAACTTCAGGACTTTTGTCTCCCATACTCAAATATCAAAAACAAAGATGATCACACACAGTTAACCATCTGCATAAGGGCCTTTAGTAGAGTTGACAGTGTCCATTTTCCTCTTTTTTCGCAAAATATTCAAAAGTACTAAGCGCTATGACCATAAATTAAATCTGCTTGCAAAAATTAATTCCGCAAACAACCTCAAACATGCCTAGTCCTGCGTGTAGCAATGGTTCATGAAATACTCTTCCTGATTGTTGACAAACATCTTAAAGACGATGCGCAACGCGTGGCAAATCCCGCTCACTGCGTGCAGAGCATTAAGTAAAGTTTGCATGTTTTATGATGAGCTTTCTGAGGACGGTACTAAATCTTGAAGCTTATGGCTCATTTAACCCCAGTATTATCACTAACTCTCATTTCAAAACTCAATTAGAGTCACTGATCCGTAACTATTTTCGATATGATTTCTAAAGATAAAAGATTTATGACGGCTGCATATCACACCTTGGGTGTCATTTATCAGCCCTCTATGAGTGTATTCCTGAAAACAAGTCTGACTGAAACTGGGGTAATGCCATTACTGGTATGTAATGGTAATGGCAAACTGAACATGGAGTATTATCTTTGGAAGAAATGTTGTCTGGATTTAGGGTCATGTAGGTTTCAGGGCACATAACACAACCTCTATTACTGTTTACAGAAGTTTAAAGCTGCGTGGGCCTGTATGCATGATTCTAGCACACAGGCCTTAGCGAAACTCAAAGAACAGTGATCAAGTAAATTATAGACATCCATGAGTAGTTATGGGCAATTCTTAAAATACACAACCTAAATACCTAAACATGTGCAATTAAGAGGATATATAATTCCATTGCTAATCCCTTTTAACTTTAATCAACAAATGTTTCTATTACATGAACATCACAGACTCGTACTCATTGATATTAAAACCACAAAGATCAAATAGGGTGGATGCTATGGGAATCAACTCTGATATGTGTTTTTTCGTATTAATCCTTTCAGTTTGGCAAGTGACTATCACTCAAAGATGATATTTGTCAATTTTTTTTGTTTAAAAAATTTCAAAATTATTTCCTTTCATGGCCATATTCAGAATCAGCAAAAATGCATTTTAATGAGTCTGAACAAACCTAGTCTTTGTTGGTGGTTTTCTAGATGGCTTGCCAAATGACCTGCAAACATTTAAAAATCCTCTCAAAGGCAAGCCACTGATTTGTGTGTTTAAACTTATACAGAATTTAAGTTCGCAAGGTTACATGCCATTTCTGTTGTCTGCAATAAAATCACTCCGGAGTGATTTTATTATACCCATAAGGGCGCCGCGCCCATTTGGGCTTAAATCATCAGGTGCAGGGGCTAATGTATACAAATGTTTACAACTATGCAATTTTTTTTTAAATCTTGAGGGCACACTTTTTTAAATGTGCCAGTGTCTCTTTAAATGGATGGAACTAATACAATGTCCAGGAATAACCAAACCTGTACTGTTTCGACTGGAATTCCAAACCATTTTGGGAGTGATCACAGGTGTTTTTCATCCACCCTAACATCAACTCATGTTCAACACTACCATGCATGCCTTGATTGCATCTATAGCTAAAATGATGTAGCAAATTCCAAGAAGTCCCCAAATGGTTGCAAAAATAGAAACGACTCTTCCAATCAAGACTTGGTGACTTCTTAACAAAAAGGGTGACCCTTACCCCAGCTCCAAGTCTAGCTTGTCAGGAACGACCCTGTCACTGTGACCCAAGCAGCACAGAAATATTCCTGAATTAATGTGAATTTTTCTGTGCTACAGTGGAGGAATGATGACATCAGCAGCACCAACAACACACACAGAGGGATATCAACACCTGAAGTGCCTTTGGTAATTTACAAGCATTTCGTGGAGGCCTTTATTGGGAAACAACGTATTAAATGTACATTAAAAACTACACGCATGATTTCTTTCTCCGTTTGAAAAACATAAGACTAACATACACTTGATTCAATACGCATAAAATATGTAGTACCGTAGTACTAATATGTGCTGCATCATGGAAATAAATAAACAGCGGAAATATTACTGAATTGCACTAAATGATTTTAAGATAGAAAAATGGTGTGTAAAATGTTTGAGTCATGTCCGTTATGTAAACGTATCTGTTTGGCCATTAACACTAACTGACATGAAAGTGTCGTTGACATCACTTACTTCAGCGTCACTGCAATCGCGTGGGGTAATTTTGCATCTTCAAGAACGGAAAGTGAATTTGGTCTTTATCAAATGGCTGTATTACCTTCACAACTGATGCTGTGATAAAACTATCGGTTTGAGGTAAACACGGAAAATTGCTTTTTCTGCCCATGCCGTAACAGAACACTTTTGTGCCAGGGCTAGACTAGGCGACAGTTCATCGGTCCCAGGGCAGAATTGTCAGCGGTTTTACAAACTTTAAAGCGATGAGCATGGAATAATTGATGCTATTTTGATGGCCACAATAACCATGTAGCTGGGTGGCAAAATGTGAAAATAGAAACTAGAAAGAAAAGCAAAAGGAGACTGAAACAAAATGTAGAATTGAAAACCATCACCAACATCAATCCATCATTTTGCCTCTGCTGTTTTTGTCATTGCATTATTTACTGGATTTTCTTTCCCTGTAAATTGAATTAAAAAGTATACGAGTGTTTTATCAACTGATCAGGACGGGTACTTAACTTAATTATTTTCAAAAATAATTTAAAGGCACTATCAGCGATTTGCCAAATCACAAAATCGAAAAAATCAAAAATCAGATTTTTGCATGTTTCAATACAAATGTTAAATAGCGATCCTAACACATACCCTGCAAGTGATAAGACTGAAAGCAACCTAATAAAGACAAAATCGGATATTTTAGTCATTACTGTCCGTACGGACACTTACTACAACACGTAATTGAATGGAGATTAATATCTTTGAATACAGGTGGTTTCTTCCTTCTTGTCATTTTTCATTTGAAAGAAAATAACTTATACAAATTCTACAGACTTATTTTGAATATTTTGACTCTTTATGGTGAATCACTGTAGTGCCTTTAAGGGAAGTTAATAGAGTAACTGCTTAGTAAAGAACTAAGTTGGACCGACCCATCAACTCAAAAGTATAAAGGCTGGCCTTATAATAAAAACAGTAATGTAATAGTTCATGGTAGGATGATTTAAATCAACCAATTTTATTTCCATTTCAGGCTTTTCAGCATAAAAACAGAATTTTGTTATGGCGGGAGGGGTGTAGGGAAATTTTTCAAATCCCAAATAGAGGGGTCTTTGGGTGACAATGGTAAAATTTTCAAAAATATGGATCTTTAGGAGACAAAAATGCTGACAATGGGGTTTAAACAGCCTTAAATATGCATTGCCTCTAAAATGGGAGTCCCCCTTGATTCATTTACATTCAATACTTATACTGGTGGACTCGGCTACTTTTAGGATAGCAAGTCTGATACAAATGACCGTCAGCCAGACATTTTTTTATTTCTACATTTTTGAGCTACAAAATACATGACAACAAAGCGTTCCCCCTTATCGTATAATACAATTTTGCAGAGAAATTCTAAGTACAAATTAATGTGTGAGAAGACTCATTTTTTTGTTATTTTATTCACAAAACCATGTACTTTGCAGGCCTCTTCACTTTCACTTCAAAAGATAGCAAATTGTTTTATCTCTGAGAAAAAAGAACCGACTGTGGTTTGAACATTTTAAAAGCATCCGCATCATGCTTGACCCCCTCTGCCACATACTGCAAATACGCTAGTGAACTGGAGGACAATGACTGGCAAATTCAATGCACCTGACGGCTTCTTTATGTATAGGGTGTGCCATAAGTCACGCCACCTCTTACATGCTTCAAATCTAAAAAAAGGTGGCACAACTTTGGGACACCCTGTAGAGACAACCTTTTCTGTCTTTAACATCTCCATGACAACCGAACCCTAGAGTTTGTTCGGATAAGACGACAGCATCAACTGCACTTTTGCAATGTGTACTGCACTTTTATTGAACCGTGATTTTCAATAATCTTCTGTTAATTCTTGCAGCGGGATGTACGCTTGGATTACACCAACATTTATTGCTACACCATGCAGTGGATAGAGGGATGTGTTCAGTAACATGGAATTAGTTATGTTTATGGTAACTATTTTAACAGATGTGTCCTTTTATGTGTTCTCAAAGGCAATTATTTTTTATCCAGGTTTTCTAGCTTATTTTATCTCCGTGCAAGTAATATTAGTACAGTATAAGTAATAGCCGACGATCAGGTGGATCGGGGCCGTGAGTACACACACATTATTTATTAATGCACTTCCATATAATTTATATTACTATAACAGGTACAAGTTAAAATGCTAGCAGTAAGATGATGAAAAACCCTGTTTTTTAAGGAAGAGGACCTTTTCAGTGTCGGTTGGCTAGGCAATTTCTTCCAAGTGACCCTAAAATTCACAAAAATCTGTACAAAATTTGCATTTTTTTCTCACAGTTATCATTCAAGATCTACCCCCCCCAAAAAAGAAGCTTATTTTACATGCATATATACAACATTTTTTTAAAATCCTAAAAATACTTATCTGGGTTGGCTGGGCCTATACACTGTTAAAAATGTGCAATGTCTTTTTAACTGGCAGCTGGGACTCAAAACAGTTAAAACGACATCTTCTTACTGTTATTTGCACATTTTTAATCTTTTTTTACAGTTATTTGCACGTTTCAAGTCCCGGCTGACAGTTAAAACAACGTTTTTAAGAACATTTTTAACAGTGTAGAACAAGATAGTGGTTTTTGTCACTTACAATGCAAAAGAGTGAAATTCACTCTAAAAGCTAGTGATGACAAGGTCCACTCTGAAAAGAGTTAAACTGCACACCTTTCAAAGAATAATTTATGGGTCAAATTTACTCCTGATAATTTAAAAAATAATACAATTTTTTCATTTTGTAAATTATCAAGAGGAAATTTGACCAAAAAAGGTGCAAAAGAAATTTAAATCTTTTCATATTGGGCCCTGTAGTCACTCTTTTAGAGTGAAATTCAACTCTTTTGCATTTTAGAGAGTAACTGATAAAATGGGGAAAGGTGCCAGCAGTTCAAAGGGGTGTACTGAATCCATCCCACAATACACCAGTTTTGGGAAATTAAACCTCAATAAGGTCACGTGATCACACAAAAAAACCTATTCTCAACACATTAAACTACTGACCTTTACACTCATTTTAGCCCACAAAATGCTAGTTCTTGCATTGTGTAAATTGTGGTTTTCAAACTGGATTGGCTGGGCCTACAGAACAAGATAGTTGTTCTGGTCACTTACAATGAAAAGAGTGAAATTCAACTCTTTTGCATTTTAGAGAGTAACTGATAAAATGGGGAAAGGTGCCAGCAGTTCACAGAAAAGAGTTCGAGTAGAATGTCCCATGCAGGTTCTAACCAAAGGGTGTACTGAGTCCATCCCACAATACACCAGTTTGGGGAAATTAAACCTCAATAAGGTCACGTGATCACACAAAAAAACCTATTCTCAACACATTAAACTACTGACCTTTACACTCATTTTAGCCCACAAAATGCTAGTTCTTGCATTGTGTAAATTGTGGTTTTCAAACTTCTTTAACACTTTTCCCTAATACTGACATGTGTTTAGTACAGTGCAGTATAGGCACATTGCAGTGCATTATGGGATGGGTTTAAAACACCCACCTGGGTTCTTCACAAGGGGGAAATTACCAAAAATATCATTAGGAGGAAATTGAGAAGAAAAGAAAGTAGATTGTTTCTGATGGTTTCTTTTTTGGGATAATTTCCCTTTCAGATAAGTGACCAATGATGCCCCAGTATCTGCAGATAGTTGGCCCCTTTTTCATTAGATTTTAGGTTCAATATAGGTGGTATCAGTTCACCAGGACTCCCACAGAAGATTCATCATATATTTCAATAACCAAGATTTGGTACAAGATCCTTTCTGAGAACGTGCCTTACAAAGCTCTTGTCAGACAGCCACGTTAAAGTCATCAGAAGGTCAAGGGTCACAGTATTGTTACAGATTCCTAAGGCCTAAAAATAAGTCTGCAAAAATCCTAATTTTGAAGATGCAAGTGCATGAAAAAAAGTATGAGAAAAAATGGAGCCAACATCTCACAATTTGGGCATTTTTCAAAGAAAAACAACTTCCACTATAACAGCTAGATAATTTTTTGGCCAATAAGGAACCACAAGCACACATGAAGTGCAAGCCAAGTGGCAACTACAACTCACATCACGATGCTAATAGGGTTAGATGTGTCCACTCTCTAAATTTCTTACATTAAATTAATCTAATGGATTGCTATCAGGGACAAATCTAAGCTTTAGATTACAAATTTAAATCAAAATCCATGAAATCTAAATATACTAGACAACTCACAGGGACTATGCCCGTTACGTATGATGAAAAGTCAATAGTGCACATGTCGAGTTTTGACCTTTACCCTTAACGAGGCTCTTAGAGCGGGGGGTTACTGTGGACACTTTGTCAATTTACATCGAGCCTAAAAGATGGCATAGCTATGTAGGTCAATAAGCTTCTTTTATATTTGACCCCTAGATGACCCCATTTTGACCTTTGACCCCATATTGGGCACATAAGAAATAGAGAGTTTCCCAGTGGTTCTTGTGAACACATTTGACATAAATATCTACTTTGGTTGGGATGAAGGTTATAGGTTTTGTGCATATTAATTAGTTCATTTGCGTATATTCACGTAACCCCTGGGGCCAATATTCTGTCATGATTCGTCTCGACATATCCGCAACTTTTGCACAGACCTAACCTATCCAAGTGTTTCGATTTTGAGATATAGCATTTTGTCATATTAATTAGATAATGCCGGCCATTTTGAAGGTAATGAGGTTACGATATTAATTCTGGGTACAAGCTGTATCACTGACCAAAGACGATGTTCATGCAGAATTTTCAGCCGTAGTGCACCTTATCTGTAGAAGTAGCCTTCCACAAGATTTTGAGTTTTTGCCTCTATGACCCCCTACGAGAGGTCAAAGGTCAAAACTAGTACACCCTGATGTAGTTGGTCAGTGGTTTCTTTGAAAACCGATTTTGGTCAATATCGGCCCAGCCGTTTGGAGAAGAAGGCCGCGAAAAAGCGATGGTCGGAAGAAGAAGGAGAAGAATATGGGACAAACTCCAGGAGACTATGCCGTTACGTAGTTGATGAATTAATAATGCACATGTAGAGTTGTGTTGTTGACCTTCTGGACCCTTTCCTTTCACTTTTCTCACTTTTCATTGATGACTACAAGATGGCATAGCTAGTTAGGTCCATTAAGCTTCTTTTATTTGACCCCTAGATGACCCACATTTTGACCTGTGACCACATATTGTGCAAATAAGAAATAGAGCTTTTCCCAATGAATCTTGTGAACACATTTGACATAAATATCTAATTTGGTTGATGAGTGATAGCGCATTTTGCATATTTAATAGCTCAGTTGACATATCTTACAAGTGACCCCTGGGGCCAATATTCTGTCACATGATTCGTTCGACAGTATCCGCAACTTTACACAGACACCACCTATCCAGTTTTATCGATTTTGAGATATAGCATTTTTGCAATATTAATAGATAATGCCGCCATTTTGAATGTTTATTGAGTTCCCGATATTAATTCTGTGTACAAGCTGGATACACTGACCAAAGACGATTCTCATGCAGAATTTTCAGCATTAGTGCACCTTATCTGTACAAGGAAGTAGGCTTCAAAGATTTGTAGTTTTGACCTCTTTGACCCTACGAGAGGTCAAAGGGCAAAAAACATACACACCCCTGATTGTAGCTTGGGTCAGTGGTTGGTTGACCGAGTTGGTCAATATAGGCCCAGCAGTTTGGCAGAAGAAGGCGGAAAAAAGCGATGGTCAGTAGAGAAGGAGGAGAAGGAGGAAGACAGAACAGCATAAAAGCAGAATACTAGGCCCGTTTCCACGGGCATAGTAACTAAACAGCATCAGCAGAATTACTATGCCCGTTCACGGGCATTTTAATAGGATCAACTGTTAATCAAAATTAGCTTTGTCCTCCATTTTTAGAAACTGAGGCAGTCTTTCCAGTCTTTTCCACTTTTTGGTGACGGAGATGTTATAAGAGACAAAAAAGCACCCCCAAATTCAATCGAAGGGGGAAAAAAAGTCCACCTTATGCTTTTTTTTTTATAAAAGGTCCAAAAATTTAGAGAAAATATGACAAGAAAGTCCCTTTTTGGTGACCGAGATGTTCAAAAAGACAAACAGTACCATTTTGGGGGAGGTTAGTCACTTTTTCAAAAAAGTCCACTTTTTTTATAATACACCACCCCTCTTCAAAAAAAATCCGGTCTTACGCCCGCTTCCTTCCAATGTCCCCCTGAATTTTGAACTGGATCCTCTACCTTCAAGATACCCAATCGCATCCTCATGTACGACAGCTGGAGTTACGACGAGGCGCGGGCTGCGGGATTTACGTCCGAGCGCGGCGGGATGGTGTGAGACGGGGGTGGGAAGTGAAAAGCCGAGAGCGACATCAAGTCACGGGTGATGTAGACCCAAGGAGGAGCGTGTCAGCGGCAAAAGGCATGAGTTAGGGCGACCCCCCCCCCACTCCATCAAAATTGAGATTTTTTTTTATCAGAAGAAAGTTTTAATTTTTCTCATTACCCTAACAGTAAATTTCTAGGCCCCAGCCACATGGTTCCTTCAATGTTATGAATAAAAAAACATTCCAAATGCATGAATCAATAAATTAACACCACACAACACACTGTCTATGGGTCATTTAGATCACATTTTTTGCTCCTACAACCCAAACGGGCTAAACTTATTTAACTCAAAAATTTGTCAGAAGATATTTTTGTGAATGCTTTCATGTGAGAAAGCATTATGCAAACTCTTGACCTTGATTAGTGTTCACCCACCTTTAACACTGATTACAAGCTCCACCCCACTTTAGATTTTACAGTTTCTGCAGCCACTGCCAAAGGACATAACACATGACCAAACGCAACCCAAAGAGTTAAAAAAGAAGAGATTTACTTCAATAGTTTGTTATACCTTGATGTAATTCTCATATAACAGTCAATTTCTGCAAAACGACCAAAATTTCGTCGTTAGATTTATGGGGAAGCTTTAAATAGGGAACAACATCAACAATTCTCCGCAATTTTGCAAGCCTTTGTGCTAACTTCTCTTGAAAAATGGAATTTGCAAGACAATTTTTTTTTTATGTTAAAAAATAGGACAATGGCTTATTTGCTCTGATTATAATATATGTGTCTTTAGAACAAAAGAAAGCTAATATACGGGGTTGAGATGTTAAGAACCTTTCTGCAAGCAACATTTAATAACACAACACATTAAAATTAATGAAACTATTTAAAGACGTGCTTGTAAAATGGTTAATGCATAGTGGCTTTTCGAGTTTTAATAATGAATGTAGTCAGGTTTTACATTTGTAAACATATCTAATAATAATGTGAATTGGGACTCAATAATATTATCTATTGTTTAATAATTATTCTGTAGTTCCAACATAATCCATAAGGCTTTTTTAATAATAATTGAGCCAACCAACTACAAGTTCTCATACATAAGTTGCTGATCTTAATTGCTCCGTTTGTATGTGTATTTCTGTATGTTATATAAAGCCCCCGGCCACTAGCAATTTATAAATATAACATAGAGACTTTCTCAAATGCATTTTCTTAACCATCAAAGTGACCCATTGATGTTTAACGAATTTGTCGTTTGTACATCGTGATATTTTACTGTCTGATCTGAAAACAAACCAATCGAAACATGTGTACATAGATGCAGCAATGTAACAACACCAAGACTGTGCTTCCTCTTGATAATAATATTTCTTTTCATTCTCTTTTGTTAAAGGTGCTTGTTCCAATTTACTGTCTGTTGTGTTCTCTCTACTTGATATGAGAGCCTGGCACTTGCACATTACACCTCAGTACCATGGGAAACAAACTTTGCGGTTTTTATGGTAAAACAATACTTGCACAATTGCAAAAGCCTTATTCATACGTGTCTAATATTGATGGTTTAACCATTAATTTGTAGTTTTATTGTTTATCTCTAGGAATGAAATTGAATTTGAGGGCATTCAAATTTGGGAGGGACAATGAGAAAATACGACATTTCCTGATATTAAACTGATACGGGGATTGGGTATACTTTATTGGAATTTTCTCCACCCCATTTTTTTATTACCAGTTTAACAATCCTACGTCACGTTCGTTTGTTGCCTGCGGAATCCATTCCTCGAATCGTTCTGGCCTCATTTATTAAAACTTTAACAGATCCAATTGCCCAGTGTGTAACATTCAGGCCGACCTATTTCAATATACCAAGACTATACCAGGCCCTAACATGTTTACAAACCTTGCTGTTAACTGGTTTATACATCTCATAGTTTAAGTATGAAAATGCATTGACCTCAGCCGCACCAATCCTGGAAATTCGAAAATAAGAATATTTGCCTTTTGATCTTTTCAAGAATAAAGGGGAATGGGGGATTAGCAAGAGGAAAGACCAAAGAATGAAAGGGAGATGGGGTATGTCTATATGCTTTTTTAGCTGTATGTCAAGAAAAAATGCAGTGTAAGAACTGGTTTGGACTGATATAACATTTTTTCCCCGCATGAATTTCTCACGTAAGTACTTGGCTGATACCAAACACAGACTGTGTGACTCCATGCAAAAGGCTCCTTTTATTTTTGAGCATTTTAAGCAAATGGGGACACAATTTTGACAAAACTGATATAATTAATATTTTCCAATTTAATAATATAAAAAAAATCATAAAAATCCATTGTCCATTACGGCCTACAAAGGTCTAATCTGTATGTTATCGCGCCCTCTATATGGCCCTCTTCCCATAGAAATACGTGTAAAACTAGATTTATCTATTGCCCGCCATAAATTTCACGCAATAATACAGGTTATAGTTAGTAGAATAAATACTGCCAAATTAATTGTCAAAAGGTGTGTCGCCGTTGATATTTTTTTTATTCTCATATTTGCCATAATAAATGAGACTTTTTCAAACAGCTGTGGCGAACTTCCTTTGGATATATACCAAATTTTTCCTGCATGTATTTCTCACAAGAACTGCTTGATACCAAACTCCTGGTTAAGATTATATGAAAAAGGTCAAAGGTCATTGGAGGTCATCTTTAAAATAAATTGTCAAAATAACCCTAATGCCAACCAGGCCAGAGCAAAGGATTTAATTAAAGGGGATGACCCAATTTTAAGTATATAAATTTTTCATCTTGATAGAATGACCGTCACCCCAAAATCCTGGTTGTAAAGTTTTGCACCAATATTTCAACCCGTTTTGATGTGAGAGCTAAATGTGAATTTTTTTTTAATCCCCATAGAGTACTTTGTAAAATTAATACTGGTTGCCCAAAATGGGGCACATTTTTGCTCATCACATCCAAACCAAACATCCTTTAGCCCTAAGATTTCATGATTAAATACGAAAAATAGTAGCTTTCTTCCGATACCAAAATTGTTACCACTTCCATTAACTTCTATTAGCAATCAGACCATGGCCCTTTAAGAAACAAATTATAATCTTTAAGAGCCAGTACAATCATTATCTCAAAATGTACCTTCTTTCTAAATGACAAAGAGACATGGTATATAGGGCAAATTGAGCATCTCCGTACAGTGGCCCATTTTGGAAATAGATTCTTTGAGGTAATACAGACATGGACACATCTAGGGAAAGGACAAATTAAATGCTACCTCATGGGATCTAGGGAAACACTTGTCTCTATTTAAATTCACAAAGGACCAGATTTTGTGTACAAATTCAGGTTAAAAAAAGGTTAAATGTCATATACTTAATATTTTTAACAAATAACTTATCAAATGAGAAATGACAAAGTATACCTGAGTTATCAATTAGCACTATTGCATTTTTATATTACACTTTCACTCTAAATCTTTCCATTTTTAAAAACATTTCTTGTTATTATGCTCTAAATGGTTCCTTTTTTAAATTGACATTTCATACCTCATAAATGATTTGCTGTTAGCACTTAAGTGGGTTGTTTATTTTCCCTATTGCCAATGCAGGTTTGGTATTAAATTTGAGCATTTAAATTAATACTTCCTTAAATAGTTTAATCATAATTTTGTTTAATCTTAATTTTGTCCATACCAGGTTGAGCATAGACAGGAGAATTTTGATAGTCATCCCAGACCTAAGTTCATGATCCAAATCTAGATGTATTAAAATACATATTTTTTGCCTATATCCATGTACTACTTTGCAGAAATATTAACTCATAATAGGAGGAGAATTCAGTACTCTTCCAAAATTGTCAACTCCTTTCAAATTCCAAAATGTTTTTTTTTTCCAAATTGGGTTTGGTCCTATAATTTAAGATCATCAATGTGTAATCTTTTCTTGTGTTTCCCTTAACGGCTGACTCAGAGATTTTGAAATATATATATATATTTTTAGTAATTAAAAACAATCATCTAAAACTAAAGATAGTCACCTAAAATGCTCAATTCCAAAGTTAGAGATGAATAAGATTTTTCGTTTTCATGTAGTAAACATTTAGCACGGTATAACAGTGCCATAGGATACTGTATATAACAAAAATTCTGAATCCAGAATTTAAAAACAAAAGTGTGATTTTCTATATGAAGGACTTCGGTTTGAGCTTAGTTATTTCACACAGTGATTAGTATATGTATATGCAAAAAGCACGATTTGTTTGAAAATTTAGTGCACCCTCATCGGGAAATCTCTGAATCAGCCTTTAAAGGGTCATGCCTGATTGCTAATAGCCTTGTCTCCAGTACCCTTGATTTTGTCAGAAGTGGTCAATATTTTGGTTAAAGAAAGATACTGTTTTTCTCATTTACCCTATGAAACCTTATAGCTAAAAGACAGTTGGTATGGATGTTATGAGTGAAAAGGTGTCATCCTCAGGAAATCTCTGAGGCAGCCTTTAACACAGCACTCTATGGGGCTTACAAAATCACTTTTTAAGCTCGAACATCAAATTGGATTAAAATATTGATGCAAAACATTACAGATGGGGTTTTGGGTTCAAGTTCATCCATTCAACAGATGAAACTTTATATAATAAATCAGGTAATCCCCCTTACACTCAGTGATAACTTTCTGCCACTCCCAGAGTACTTGGAACACCTTTATGCCAGAGTACACCACACAGTACCATTGAAAGGTACAGTGAAAGACTGCCTTGGAAACCGAGAATGTGTACTTTAAAACATGAATTGAGAGGTTCCTGACTATGCCATATATTTATCAAATGAATTCAAAAGAGGCTTCATTTTGCTTTCGTAAAGCACAGACTTCACTTTGTGTTCAAATAGCGTTACAATGAGAGTTGATGTTTGAAAGGTCAAGTTTTTGAAATATTAAAGGCTGACTCAGACATTTCGAAATATATTTTTTTTGGGGGGTAGTAATTAAAAATAGTCATCTAGAACTAAAGATAATAACCTAAACTGCTTAATTCCAAAGTTAGAGATGAATCAGATTTTCCGTTTTCATGGAATAAACATTTATGCACAGTATAACAGTGCCATAGGATACCATGTATAATGAAATTACTGGATCCGGAATTTTATAACAAGTTGTGATTTTCTATATGAAAGACTTCGATTTGACCTTAGTTATTTCATACAGTGATTACTATATGGACAAGCATTATGTATATGCAAAAAAACATGATTTGTTTGAAAATTGAGTGCGCCCTCATCGGGAAATCTCTGAGTCAGCCTTTAACTGATATCCTTAATTCAGGAAAGCACAATGTTTAAGGGAAATGATACTTTGCCCTAACCAGGAATTAACCAAGGGTTTGCATGTGTAATTTATGGGTGAATAATGTGTCCGAGGTCAGAAAAACTAAATAATGGGCGAGGCGCAGCCGAGCCCATTATTTATTTGAAAGTTTTTCTGGCCGAGGATGCATTATGAGTCCATAAATGACACTGCAAACCCTTTATTTCTATTCTATTACCTAAAACAGCTTCATTTAATAAGAAAATGCATTGGCGACCCATTATTGCAGAATAATGGGCAGTAAACTGACCAATCAGAATGCTGCATTTTCAATAATGGCCAGCAGAGGTAATAGAATGTTTCTTAATTTGTTCAAGTACACTGGAGAATATTATTTTATTGCCACTGTTTTAGGACCCTGCAGATAAATCCAGAGCTATATCTTGGCACTTTTGAGAAAGCAAAGTGAAAGCTATGAGCATATTCAAAAAAGAATTTTTGTATTATAAAAAGCATACCCAAAAGAGATACCCATATGTACAATTTGGAAAAAAATATTTATTTTTTGCAGATTTTGTGCAAAATTGGAGGTTGAAACAGCCTTTTTTTCCACACCTTGCATCATTAAAAAGACATGAGGACATTTCTAGAAGGAAGCGCCGCCAATTTCTTCAACCCTTTTTTTTTCCATATTTGGATTGCTCTAATACACTGGTAATCAATTCAAATATGCAAAAAACTGGGTTAAAAAATGGGGGTGCTTCTATCTGGAAATGTCCTTGTATCTCTTTAACATGAATGCCCAAATTTTGTGCAGAGTGACAGTGACAGTACCAGATGTCAGATACACAGTGAGACAGTACTGAATAAGAAACTGCAAATATCAACATTTGAGGGAAATTAAAGAAAACAATCTCACGGCACCTGTTTTTAACACTTGAAAATCATCCTAAAAACATACTAAGACTAGGTCTGTTTGTACTCTGATGAAAACCCCCATTATTATGAACAAAATATCAGCATAGTGCAATAGTGTGAAAGTCTGCACATTAAAGGCTTGAGCCAACTGGTGTGTGTAAAACATGTTAACACATTGATCAACAGTGTTAAAATGTAAAGTGATTAACACCCGGTAGCGACCTCTGATATCCATCAGTACAACTGATGATGTGAGACAATACCGCTTAGTCTTAACAAAAACAAATTTCCCAATATTGACTCCAAATATGGCAAAAAAAATACAAACACTGACATTTGAGGATGAAATTCTGGATAAGTGTTCTTGTCTTCCATCCATCCACTGTGAGTTAAATGACCTGGATAAGACTGTCATATAAGACGTTGGCATCCTCAAGGCAGGGGAAGGAGAGAGGAGGATGGAGGAATAAGTGAGGCCCACCAAAGATGTTCCAGAAAATTGCTACTCCACGATGCCCTTATTTTGAAGAGGCTACTACAACCCGTCCACTGAAAACCAATAAAAAAAATCCTATTTTGTCTGGCTATTTTTATTTTTCTAAGGGCAGAAATGGTACTTCACTGCTTTCACAGTGTCCTTTAAGGATTCGATGAGCAAACATCACCCACATTTTAGTCAAAACAAATATGAGAATATGGTTTTTGGCAATTACTTTGGCAATTTCCCCTGTGTCTACGTAACTGGGTTAAAAACAAGAAAAATACAGACGCAGAAAAAGTAGGATATAACGAAGGGTCTGATTGGAAGGTATGACTCAATGAGTGACCATCTGTAAACCTGAGGGAAAATATCCAAATTTTCTCTTTTTTAAACCAAATGATATGAGATACCTGTACAATGAAACTCTAATAACGCATGGACAAGAACAAGATTTGGAAAAATTCTCTAGGATTCAGTGTTTCTATCCTATTCATGAATTATATTCCAGTGTTTTGTGTTTACATTTTTAGATTAAAAATATAGATGGATTTTCCATAAGAAAGTCACCAATTTTGTAACAAGAAAAGTCTTCAATTTTAATTTCATAATTTTGGTTACATAATTTACTTGAATGTCTATTAATATTGCATTTTTTAAATTACATTTTGCTCAAACAATCGCAATATTGTATTTTGGATTAAAAGGTGCCAATTGGAAATTCTTGTTTGAAATTAGAAGGAAAAAAAGAACAAAAAATGACTAGAATGCAAAGAACAAGTTGTCCAAGCAAATTGCTGATTTGTAAGCTTCTTGTCAGTATAGTAATGGCCGTTTTCCTTAAAGGTGCAACGAGAGATTCGAGGCATCCAAATATTGTGTCGTAATGATAATAGTAATTTCATAAGACACTCAATAAATTTCTTACCTTGTATTTGACTACAGAAATGCCTTAAAAGAGAGAAAAAAGGTGCTTTTGATTTGCTTATATTCCAATATAAAACCTAGGCTGTATTTTGTATTTGCTCCAGATACAGAATTAGAAATTTCACAATCTTTATATCAAAGAACTGTTTCCCAGCTTAATCCTTTTCCGGTGGTGATATTTTTGATTGAAAGCTTTATAACAGGTCAAAAATCAGTACTTTCAATTTTTTACGGACATCTGATATATTGAAATCTCTCATTGCACCTTTAATTCCCTTTCAGGTTAGTCAAGTTGAAGATAAAGTTTGACGTGAAAGAGTGAAAGACATGCAATGCCTGCTTCTGTACAAATATTTTTGATCCATTAATTATTTATGAGTGCTTAATAGTATTAGTAGATTGAGGGAGTTTTGCAGTGGTGTGCCCGAGTGAGCATTGAACTGAACTCCTGCACAATGGCAGGAAAAACTGTGTGTGCAAAATCCAGAA